>OU696591.1:5446498-5541498 GCA_916048095.2 Sacculina carcini | reverse complement strand
ACACATACACATAAATATACACACATAAATAAACACAGACACACACACATTAATATACACACATAAATAAACACAGACACACACACATACACATAAATATACACACATACACAAATAAACACAGACACACACACATTAATATACACACATAAATAAACACAGACACACACACATACACATTAATATACACACATACACATTAATATACACACATACACAAATAAACACAGACACACACACATTAATATACACACATAAATAAACACAGACACACACACATACACATTAATATACACACATACACAAATAAACACAGACACACACACATTAATATACACACATAAATAAACACAGACACACACACATACACATTAATATACACACATACACAAATAAACACAGACACACACACATTAATATACACACATAAATAAACACAGACACACACACACAAACATACACATAAATATACACACATAAATAAACACAGACAGACACACACACATTAATATACACACATTCACATTAATATACACACATAAATAAACACAGACACACACACACATACACATTAATATACACACATACACAAATAAACACAGACACACACACACATTAATATACACAAATAAACACAGACACACACACACACACATACATTAATATACACACATACACAAATAAACACAGACACACACATACACACATGAATATACACACATTCACAAATAAACACAGACATACACAGACACACATACACATTAATATACACATAAATAAACACAGACACACACATTCATATGCACAGACGCATACGCACATAAATAAACACATACACACGCATGCATATATATACACGTATACAAACACATACATAAACATAAATGCACGATAAAATGCAAAGCTTAAATAGTTGCTTGAAAATAATGCTCAACATAATCTAGACCAGTGGTTCTTAACCTGTGTGAGGAATTTCCCTGTCTGGTGGAGAATGGAAGAATAGCCAAGTGTGAAGCTAAAGGTCGGACAGAACAGGACAACTATGTGTGTTTTTATCAATTGAAATTCGTTTATTTTTGTTTCTAATCACCTCTAATGACATTTAATTTGATGTAACAACTGAATTTATTGAATTCATCAGCGCTGTGTTGTGTGGAAAATGAAGTGATGGTTCATTAAGAAGAATTGGGGAATCAGTGAAAAAAAAGGTTGAGAACCACTGGGATAGAGAATATCATAGAGCTTCCACATGCCGATGTATCAACGAAAAATACAGGCACATAAAAATTTCATATTTTTACATTACACAAATCATGCGTGGTGATATTTGCGCGCGCATTTCAACTAATTCATCAGCAATATGACATTTTAAAGCATTTGTTTTTCATACAACGCAGAAACAACAAACGCCCATATTTCTAGCGCCCGCCCCAGCTCGCTATCCCTCCCAAAAATCTCCCCCAAACCACGACTGGCAATCATCAAGAAACTATTCAAAGACGAGCAAGTGTATACATTTAATTAACTATCTGATAATGAATAATAACTATAATAAATATCTGACCCTCAAACTCTGTAATCTAATCTAACAAAACCTTACCTAACAAAGCAAGCATACATTTCCATAAAAACGTCACGCATGACGTCACAAAGTGAAGAGTATGGGGTGATTTTTCGGGATTTTGTCTGAGCCTCTGTGCTGTAATACTAATGAGCGTCGTCTCACTGTACGAACAGTATATGATTTTGTCAGCTATATCTAATTTCTGCAAAATGCCCTGAAAAACCAAAATGTGAAGAGGCATTCGATATACCGTAAATGCTGTATTTATCCGACAGGCTCTAATAATCCGGCACCCTCAGGTATGAATTGAAAAATAATCCGGCAGGCTCTAATAATCCGGCACCTTCGCGAAGCTGGAGTTCGTCCTCGCTTGAGATGCGATTGTGGGATTGCATCATGACAAAAAACACGTGGGCGATTACTACACAGAGCAATACACTGTGGAGATACGCGTCTTCTCTCGTCCCTGTTATCAGTGCACTATTTTTTGTGTTGCAGTTTTTACGCAATCCTACCGTGCGGAATGACCAAAATAATCCGACAGGCTCTTATAACCCGGCAGGCTCTTATAATCCGACACCATACGCAGGGGGTCGAAAAATAATCCGGCCTGCCGGATAAAAAGAGCATTTACGGTATATGAAATATAAATAAAACCTCCATCCCCCAGCGAGTGTTTGAGAGGCCAACTGTTACCTGGTTTGTGAGCGGCATTTGCACTGTGAAGCTTTGTGTGTGAACACTCAAGCCCAGCTGTACAAAGCGCTGTTGTATCCACTGATACGGCATCGTGTCACTGTGTTCACCACAAACCGCCTGGTAAACAAACATATACAAACATACCACTAACGATATATCCACTGTGCGTGAAGTTATGTGTTCATTGCCTTACTTAAATGGTGTAATATTTACTCATTCATGTGTTCTTCCCTCGTTTTATTATTGTCTCTGTAAATAACTCTTTTAGCTTTGTCCGATTGTTTATATTGTGTAGCTGCTGCGCGCCCGTGTATGACAGGCGCTATAACAAATACACTGAACTGAGCTGAGCTACGAAGAAGAGACATGAAAAACCAATAAACATTTGAATGCAGCAGAATAAGAGAGTGAATAGATGGAAATTAACAAAATTGCCGTAATTCTCGACACGGAGCGCATTTCTAGACATCACCTTGAGTTCGCTATACGCGCTTTTGATTTGGTTCGGCTCGAAGAACTCATTGTTGACCAGACCAGCGAGAAGAGCGTTCTCGGAAAAATATGTTGCTGCAAAATAAGTCAGTGAAATAACGAAGAAGTCACAATCAATAACAGTGAAAATAAGTCAGTGTGGCGACAGCACCAGAATTCCATCATGTTATGAATATGCGTTTTTGCCGTAGTAGCTGATATATGTTTTTACTTGTTGTGTCGTCTTGCAGTTTTAGGATTGTATTTTTCTCAATTCAATTCAATTCAATGTATTGAGCCTCCAACAGGCTATATATATACATAAACATATACATATACACACATATATATATATACATACACATATATACATTTAAAAAACAAACACATACAAGCCATCAAATTGCACAGCAGCATTCAAATAGTTCAATACATGCAATATGTTTAATTCAACTGTGAAAGAAGGTGAGAATGTAGCTGTTTCGAGAAGGATTTAAGCGAGGGAGAGGACAGTAGGTGAGATGGGAGGCTATTGTATATGCGAGGAGCAGCGTGTTGGAAGCAGCGTGTAAACCAAGAAGATTCACAGTGACAACGAGGTTCAAGAAGGATTTTAGTTTGTCTTGTATCACGAGGACACGGATGTGGAGAAAGAAGTTCAAGTAAATACTGTGGAGAGTCAGGAGAATGCAAGAGTTTATAGGTGAGTGTGCAGATTTTGTGTTGAACGCGATAAGGAATAGGAAGAATACCAAGATCACGTAGATTGGATGACGTGGGATGATGCGGAGGAAGGCGAAGAATGAAGCGGCAGGCTGTCATATATTTGTTCTTCTTATCATGTTCTCTGTCATATATTTATTTTCTTCTATAAACCTGTGAATTTTATCTCATCCTGGTATCGTTTGCTTACTGATGTTTAACTCGCGCTTGTGTTTTGCATGAGCGCTATATAAATACATTGTCGTTGTTACCTGAATTCAGAGGAGAGTACGCCAAGGAAAAGAACCAAATCACTCCAACAAAATAGAACACTGGGCACGCCCATGTTTCATATCTTAATACCGTTTTGATAAACTTTTTGGCACTCCTCCCAGAATTCGCGTCCGTTAGAATTCCCATCCTAAACTCGGAAAACAACAAACAAACCCTTCAAATAACCACCTACCGCTAAATGTTTTGCCAGATTCGTCCTTTTGTAGTCTAAATTGTCGCATACATTTCTTTCAAATATACCTTCCAATTGAGTTTTGTCTGTGCTTTTATTCATTACCGCATATGTCATTGGTTTTCATTCATGCATTATTCTCATGATGCGCATATTTTGTTCTCTTGAAACAGCGTTGCTTGCTTGAGACGTAAAGGTTTTGTAGCACTGTTGTTGTTGTTGTTGATTTGGGCTTGGCGTTTCGGCCAACGTTGACCATTTCACGCCGCTCACAATTTCGTCAAAACTTGTGTGAAAGAAATAAAATATGGAACGGATGTTTCATGGGAAGGACGAATTGTGAGGAGTTTAAAATTATGACCACAATAAATATAGATTTTTTAAAATTCATGCGCGTGCATGCGTCTACTGCGCAGTACACTGGACTAGCACATGACCGCGCAGGATATTCCCGTCGGTCTTGCGGTGTTGTACGTCGGTAATGTATATTGTCATGTGGCTTTACATACGTTTCTTGAGGCCGGTAATATCCATGAATTCCATGAGTGCACCCATGATTCGTGCATTGCCGCTGTGTAGGAGGGTCTCTGTGTTCGCTATGGCATTATTTTCCATGCATTCACCTATCATATGGCTTCGTGGTCCTGCATACTCTGGGCACTCCATCAGAAAATGGTTCACAGTGATGCGGCAATGACAATGGCTGCACATTGGCGCTGTCTCCCTCTCCAGGAGATGCCGGTGCGTCATCGCCGTGTGGCCAATTCTCAGGCGGGCCAGCATCCGTTCCGCGGATCTCGACAAGGAGACCGGGGCCGGCCATGGACCCGGTGCCTGGAATAATGTCGGCAGCATGTATCTGTTGGCAAGTGCCTGCCATGCCGTTCTGAACACATTGCTGGTACAGCGCTTGATATGGCCTTCCACTGTTCGCCTGTTTTGGTCGAGTAAAACCGTCGTGGTCAGCCTCAATGCCGTTTTAGTGGCTTTGTCGGCCTTTTCGTTGCCCTCTATTTGTCTATGGCTCGGCACCCATAGGAGTTCACACTCTGAGCTTTCGTCCCGCAATTCTTTGTAAAAACGATGTATGTGAGTTGATAAAATGTCCGAAGGGTTAAAACTGAGAATGGATAAAAGCGCAGACTTCGAATCAGACACAATTATTGTTCTTTGGTAATTTTCCTGCACGCACATTTGTATGGCTTTGTATATTGCGAATATTTCGGTATCGTACACCGACGCCCAATCCGGCAGTCTGTAGTGGTGCGTGTGACTCACACCCGCCACGTGTCCACCGGCGGAGTAGACTGCACAACCTGCCCGTCCCTCGCTTCTCGAGCCGTCGGTGTAGATGAACTGGGCATCCAAGTGTTCAGCCTTAAATTTGGCGAACTCTTGCTGGATTTCGGCGTCGGTCACATGTGATTTATCATCCAGCAGGAAACTCACTTGAGGACGCATCATGAGCCACGGCGGCTCCATCGGAGGTACTTCATATTGTATGCTGGCGCTGATACCAAGCGCTCGCTGAGCATAGCGTCCTCTGGTGCCGATATTTCCGCCCGACTGCCCCTGTAGACTGGTGGGCTGCTGCGCTGATATACTGTGTGCTGGGTGAGTTGGATTTGACAGCGCTTTGGCGTAATATCTGGTAATAAGATCTTGCCGTCGCAATTCCAGATTCTCAACTCCAGTGTATCCCTCCAGTAATTTGACGGGACTCGTCCTGAAAGCCCCGGTCGCCAGACGCAAGCAATTGTTTTGCACCGTGTCGAGTCGCTGCAACACTCGCGGTGATGCGGCCGAGTATACCTGTACACCGTACTCCAGTACTGGTCGCACGAGACTCTTGTACAGCCTGATCATGGTGAACGTGTCTGCGCCGCTGTGTTGTGCCTGTATTGTTTTTAAAATATCGGTTCTCCTTGAAGCCCTATTTATGATGTGTTTTACATGTTGCTCCATGTTGAGCTTGTGGTCGAATATCACTCCCAAGTATTTTGCATCGGTATTATAGTCGATGTTCTCCAGGCAGACGCGTAGCGGCAGTGTTGGCAGCGCATGCCGATGCGCCGAGAAGACGACCGCGACCGACTTACTCGCCGAGAACTGCAGACCGTTGCGTTCTGACCACACAGTCAGACGGTTCAAGCTGAGCTGCAGCAAGCCGTGCGCTCGCCGAGCATCTGCACTCGACGTCCACACAGCGCAATCATCAGCGTACAGTGAGTATTTGACCCCGTTGGGCACATTAGAAAACACATCATCTATCATAACGTTGAATAAAATGGGCGATAAGCAGCTACCTTGCGGGAGTCCGATGTTTGTGTGGTGCTGATGAGAAGTAAAATTGTGCAATTTGATAAAAAACGATCGCTGTCCAATGATAAAATTGGTTAAAAATCGCATAAGATGGCCTCGGATGCCCAGTTTGTGCAGCTTGTTTAAAACGATGTAAGGATGCACGTTGTCGTAAGCCTTCGTTATGTCTAAAAATGCAGCGATTGTGCACATTTTGCGTCTGAAACCAGCCCGAATGTCGGCCTCGAGACGCACGGCGTGATCAATGGCCGATCGTCCCGGCCGAAACGCGCACTGGTTTCCGTCCAGCAGCTGTGCGTTTTCGATCACGTGTGCGAGGCGGCGGGCCACCATGCGCTCCATCAGTTTGGACATGCAGCTGGTCAGGGTTATTGGCCGGTATGATGATGGCATATTCCGAGGTTTGCCAGGTTTCGGCAATGGCACAACAATTCCGTTTTTCCACTGCTGCGGGTATTGCCCAGAGGTCCATATTTGGTTAAAAGTGGATAAAATGTCGGTAAAAGTGTCCTGTGATAAATGTCTAAAAAATGCATAATGAAGGCGATCAGGTCCCATTGAAGTGTTTCCGGCTGAACATATGGCACTGGTCAGCTCATCGGCTGTGAATGAACCATTGTACTCAAGGTGCTCTCCTGTGGACTGTCCGTTACACGCCGCAATAAACTCTCTCTGCGCTTCAATTTGGAGCTCGGCAGACAGGTGTTGGCCTGAACTGACATCTGCCACGGCAGCCGCCAGTTCATCCACTATCTCATGTGGTTCGGTCACAGTTCTGCCGTTCACCTGGAGCAAAGGCAGTGCTGCCGGAGCATACTGCCCTCGAAGTGCTCGGATGCCTCTCCATATCTGGCTAACAGGAGTGTCTTTATTTATGGAATTTATATACCTTTCCCATGCGGACTTTTTGCATCTTCTTATAGTGCGACGGGCCACAGCACGCAGACGGCACAGCTCCTCTCTGTTCTCGGCTGTGTCTCGTCTCACGAATCTTCGAAGAGCTCTCTTTCGAAGCGCCACAGCTCGACGACAGTCATTGGTGAACCATGGAACCGGTGTGTGCTTGCGCGGTCTGCCGGTCAGCGGTATGGCACGTTCTGCTGCCGCAATAAGTACATCCGTGGTTTCCGTCACTCTGTCTTCTACTGATTGGCACTCGTTTGTGTTCATCTGGCTCAGTGCCATGAATTTCCTCCAGTCCGCCTTCTTGAGGTTCCATTTCCTCGTGCAATGTGATACTTGATGGTGCGTTGTTGTATGTATATAAATCGGGTAATGGTCGGAGTCGTATGTGTCGCCGTCCACCGTCCAATGCAAAAGCGATGCAATGGACGGAGAGCACACTGACAAGTCTATCGCTGTGTGTGTGTTGTTCGCGATGTGATGATACGTTGGCGACCTGTCGTTCAAGATCACCAAATTGTTTCGTGATATGAAATCCTCTATCACGTGACCTCTTGTATCTAACGCGTTCATCCCCCATAGAGGACTATGCGCGTTCACGTCTCCAGCAAATAAAATGGGATTGACACATGCAGATAAAAGACGATCAAGTTTGTACCCGAGTGTGGAATTCGTGCACGGAGGAGGTAGATAAATGCTTAAAATATCAATGCAAATACCGTTGAGAGCGACAGTACAGGCTGCCGCTTGCAGGTCGTCGAATTGAGGCAGGGTTAGCCTTTGTTGCGGCAGCTGCTGACTCACGTACAGCGCCACTCCGCCCTGTCTCCTGCCGGCTCCGTCGTAGTTGCACCTGTACGACGAATAATTGCGCAGTTCAACGTCATATGAGTCGTTGTCGCGCAGCCATGTTTCCTGCACTGCTATCACGAGGGGCTGTTTTGACGTAAAGAAGTTCTTTAGTTCGGCCCATCTCGCTATTAACCCTCTACAGTTCCATTGTAGAATTGATAAAACCATACCTCAAGTTTTCTTTAAAACCTGATAAAAATGTTTATGTGTTAGATAAAACAGGGCGCACTGGTGATTCGCGTGTGTTGCGATCGCCAGTGGCGGCGATATTTTCGCGGCTCGGCGGCCGCTCCCCGCACGGCGACTGTTGTCGTCGCCGCGTCACCGTGGTCCACTCGCCTCTACTGGCGGCGGTTCGTGGCCTCGGTGATTTACTGCGCGAGCGACTCCCCGCGCGTCGTGCCGACCAGCAGCGCCGTGTAGGCAGCTTGCGGTTGCTCGAGTTATACTGGTGATGTGGTGGCGATGCACGGTGATGAGAAGATGAATTTTCTGGATGACGGCTAGTTTGTGACGATCTCACAATTTTCCTCTGACTTGCGAAGTCGATTTTGGAAGCACTGGACTCGACCGGGTCAGTCTGAGTGGCAACACAGTGCATCTGTTTGGTTGCTGTCGTAGCTGCATATGACTTTGCATTGTTGAGTTGTCTCGTGTTGAAGATATTTCTCGCTTCTTTGTAGGATACGTCTCTGGCGACTTTGATGGCACATATTTCTTTTTCGTTCTTCCATTGCTCGCATTTGTTGCTTGATGCATTGTGATCATTGTTTCCACAGTTGATACATTTTTGCGCAGCGGTACAATCGGAGTCACCGTGATCTGGCTGGCCGCATTTGACACATGCTGCTTCCTGTCTGCAGTTCTTGGTGCCGTGCCCGAAGCGCTGACACCGAAAGCACCTCAATGGGTTCGGTATAAATGGTCGCACTTCGTATCTCAAGTAGCCAGCTCTCACGTGAGTTGGAGCCGTCGTCGTTGGGAATGTGAGTACCAGCAGTGCTGTTGGAAGCCGCACACCGTTTCTGACCGACGTCATACGTCGGACCTCGGAGACGCCCTCTCCAGCAAATCCTCTTGTCACCTCTTGATCTTCAACGTGTCGTAGTTCTGGGGCATAAATTGTGCCTTTACTCGTGTTTCTGCTGTTATGCAGCGACACGGAGACTGAGCGTTCACAGAACTTGGTCATCTTCAGCAGAGTTTTCGTTTGTTTCTCGTTGTTTGTTTTGACAATACATGAACCGTCTTGTGGTGTTTCAACTTTTATTTTGTCTACTGCCGCACCGAATTTGCCCTTCAACTCGGCATGGATCCAGAACGGACCCAGTCGGCCGAAGTGGTGGTGGCCCTCGGTAGGCGTGAGTACAACGTATGAACCATTCGGGTCGGTACCTTGCGTTCTCTCAAAACATTGTGTCTGATCTTTTTCCGTATTCGTGCCATTTGGTCGGTTGTCCTGTGACGGTGGGCCTGATGTGGTTGATATTGATGATGATGATGAGATGGAGGTTTTCCTAGGGGACCCCGGGGTCGCAGGTGGTCTATCTTTTCTGCGTTTTCTCTTCCTCCCCGTCATCTCCCTCTGGTGTGGTCAGTACTTGATCAAAAAAAAAAAAAAGGAAAGAAAGAAGAAAAAAAAAAAATTATACAAAAAACAAATAGGACCAAGACGAGAGAATAGAACAAAATTAGAATGATACTCCGAAGGGAAAAATAAAGAACAGATCTGATTGATGTCGGATTTGACTACTCGGTGAGCTGCACAAACAACCACAATGAGGTCACAAACACGAATGACTCAAGCGTAGTAAGCACTCAAGCGTAGTAAGGTGATGGTGAAAGTGGTTGTTTTTAGGCAAATACGAAAGCTCGCTTTGTTTTTGTTTGCTTTGTTTATGTTTACGGTTCATTTCAAGCTATTGATTTTCAGTTACTGTTTAAGTTGTGGTAAGTGAAGAGGGGTTGAAACTTATTTCATATTGTATGCGCCATCCAGGTATTAAAGGTGCACTGTTGTTTATGTTTATATTTGTTTGAGTTTGTACCAATTGGATTTTCACATAGTACCACGCTTGACGATTCTCTTCATCATTATTGGTACTGATTTGTATTTTAATTGCGCGTCATCCTATTCAGACTATATATGACACACTCAGCTGTCCGCTCATCTACAGCGTTGATTCGCATTATGCCCTAATGGAGGTGTTGGTGATCATAACCAGGCTGAAATTGTGGGGTTGGCCAAAAATTTAGGAACAGTAGAGGGCTGAATTACTGACGTTACGCTGCACTGAAACATCAGAATTTATGCACATAAATAAGCACATTTTCCGATCGTTTCTACAGCTTATATTTCTTTCTCGTCTAGTCCTTGAATATATACTTACCCGCCGCTCGTCTGCGTGTTGTCAGATGTACGGCGCGACGGCGATGTCACAATCAGAACGCGGTGATGCGTCAGATCCAGCCGAGTCGCCGACGCCGCACTCCACCACGCTGCTGAGCATCGGCAACGTTCTGCTGCTGAGCGGCGAAGACAGTGAGTGTGGCGCCAGCGCAGCAAGCGGTGCCACTGGTCGAGTTGTGTTGGTGCGGCGAGACCACGCGGCATCGGCCATCGTGTGGCATTCGGCAAGTGCTGAGACCACGTGCCGTCGCGTTGACGTCGACGTGACCGATGTGGCGTCGTTGCGACTCAGCGACGGCCGGTTGTGCTGTGCTGTGTTGCTGCGGGACGGCAGTACAGCCGTGCGACTGCAGTTCGTCAGCAAGCACGACTCGCAAATCTTTCTCGACACACTGCACGAGCTGGTGCCGATCGAGCGGTCGTGTAGCGACGATCAGCTGTATGTGGTGCCGTCTGCCGTCTCCTCACCGCGCAAAACAGGCGGCGGCGTTGGCGGCGGCCGGCCCATGCCTCACATCTCGGCATTCACCGAACACTCGCTGAGCGGCGTGTGGAACTTTGTCCGCCAGCTGCCGCGCAACCCTGGCACGGCCGTCTTGACCGGTCTGAGCAAGATGGCCGACGTGTTGAATGTGGGTGCGCTCGAGGAGCAGAGACCGCCCGACGAGCTGGCCGATGTTCTGCGCAACATGCACTTGTCATCGCTGGATCGCGCCGCTACGAGGCCGCCGCGTTTGCAGAGCAGTGACGTCGAGGGTTTCGAAGTGGTCACCGAGATCAAGTTGCCGGCTATCGCTCCGCAGCCTCGTCTGGCACCGCTCTCCACTGACGAACTGCATGGCCACTTCCTGCCCGACATCCAATTGGGACGGGACGATGCGGCACTGAGGCAGCGCGTGTTTGACGGCGGAATAGAGGCTGACCTCCGGCCGCGACTGTGGCGCCATCTGCTGGGATGTGAGCGCATCGACTGCGACGCACAGCAATCAGCCAGGCAAGCGGCCGAGCGACGTGCCAGCTACGAGCGCATGTTGTGTCAGTGGAGCTCAATGAACCAACAGCAATTGACACGATTCTCGGCGATGCGCGAGCGTCTGGTAGCCGTCGACAAGGACGTGACACGAACAGACCGCAGCGAGCCGTTCTACAGCGGCGAACACAATCAGAACGTGGACACATTGCGTCGAGTCTTGATGACCTACTGCATGTACAACTTTGACTTGGGCTACGTACAGGGCATGTCCGATCTGCTCAGTCCCATTTTGTACGTGATTCGCGACGAGGCCGACTCATTTTGGTGTTTCGTCGGCTTCATGTCTCGTCTGGCCGACAACTTTGAGTTGACACAGCAAATGATGCGGCGACAGTTTGAGCATCTACACAGCGTGCTGCATGTGTTGGATCCGCTGTTTTGCGGCTACCTCGATCACAACGCCGTATCGCCGATGACGCTCACATTTCGCTGGCTGCTGGTCTGGTTCAAGCGCGAGCTGGCCTGGCCCGACGTGTTGCGATTGTGGGAGGTGTTATGGACTCGTGTGCCTTGCGACAACTTTGTTCTACTTGTGGCCACCGCCGTACTGACACAACATCGTGACGTCATCATGGAGTCGAAGTTGACCGCCTCGGCCATAGTCAAGTACATCAACGAATTGGCGTTGAATATTCAGCTAGACGAAGCCCTGGTGTTGGCTTATCAAATATGGCGCCGTTTTGAATCAGGTGACAAGGTGCCGGCGGCCGTATGTCGTATTCTCGGCCTGCCCGTGACGACTACGAGCCAAGATGATCAAGCACGTGATTACGTGATACGTGATGACGACAAACAAACGTCAGTTACGTCACGCCACGATGTAGATTCAGCCGAGGAAGCAGATACGTTATACGAGACTGCGCTGAGCAATAACTTCTTCTAATATCGCCATGTGTGTGTGGGTGTGTGTTAGTGTGTGTGTGTGTGTGTTTGTGTGGGTGATTGTGGGTGTATGTATGCATGTGTGTGAGTGTGTTTGTGTCTCTGTGTGTGTGTGTGTTTGTGTGAGAATGTTTGTGTGTGTGTGTGTATGTATGTGAGTCAGTGTATGTGTATGTGAGTGTGTTTGCGTGTGTTTATGTGTTTCTGTGTTTCTGTGTGTTGGTGTGTGTCTATGTATGTATGTGTGTGAGTATGTGTGTTTTGCATAGAACGTTCATATTATGAGTCGAAGGCTGATGTGTGGTAAATATGGCGGGTACAAGATATATTACAGTCGGCATAGTTCACGTTGAGTATTTTTATCAATATAATACATACATATTTGTATAGAATTGTGATGTTATAATGATGGCGAATGAGTGAGATTCATAACGATAGAGTTAATGTGTCTAAAATATGCCAACTCAACTAATGTAATTGTAATTGTATGTGTGTATGGAGGTTGCTTGTAAAATCCTGTTTTGAACGCTTGTACAATACAATGACTTCATTCAAGTCCTAAAAAGTACTACAGTACACCCGGGATATAAGAGAGTTATCGGGAGAGAAGAAAAAGTCTCATATATCCTGGGGGAAAATCACACGTAAAGTATAGAAGACAGGCCCGAAGAAATACTCTCTTATAACTGGGCTACAATGTATCTGAAAAAGTCTTCCGATACCGGAACATAATAAAAATGGCACTGACAAACATAATACACAGTCGTACAAAGAGTTGGAAGGAAATTTCTGTCGCACCACAGTTCCTTCCTTCCATTGTTCCACGCTTGTTAAAACCGGGGCCAAATTTTTCGCACATCCAATCTTCCCCGTGTATTTCATGTACCACGACACACATTTTTCTAGAGAAACGCTCGGGGCAGTATGAAGTTCCACCATCCAACTCATGTAACGAAACTCATATAATTTTCAACAGAAGTATAGATACGCTGTAAGTGATCACATGTACTTTTTTGCCGTTTTTCATCAACGCTTCCATCTGGTCTACGCATTTTAATGCACAATGTCACTTGTATTTATATTTAACCGGCCACTTTAAAACAAAGTACAGGAGAATATATAAAGACAATGACAATCGAGGTATAGAATTAGTCACATAATATTGGAAACAACATGCAGGCATGGTTATGTTTCACGGTAACAACGAAGGAGATGTTCACGCTGTTTAGAGGAGAATGAGCTGTAAGAGTTAGCAGTCGCAATATGAGAAGCAAGCTGGTTAAAGAGACGAGAAGCATAAAATTGAAACCATTTTGACGACCAGGAAGATTCGGAGACGGCGCGAATATCTAGAAGAGAGTTGGATTTACGTCACACATCTTGTTTGACGATAGTACTCAAAGTGCGTGAAATCATTGCCTCAACTATGTGCGAAACTGTCCCGGTTCTATCTTTGAGACAACGACCGGATGATGAGCGATGTATTGCGCTGCAATCTAATTTCGTCACGACAGAGACAGAGGGAGGAGCAGAAAGAGAGAAAGCGGTTGAGAGTGAGCAATTTCGCTGGTCGTAAACTACGACGTTTAATTTCACATTCTGACACCAGCCTGCGCCAGTACGCAATCAATAACCTTTCTGGTGAAGCCCGCAGCTTGGCCCACTGCTGGTGCAACCCACATTATATAAGCGACCGACACACACAGCACAACACACACACAGCACAACACACACACACACATGGTGTTGGTATATCTATGCATATTTAAACATCGCTCCATTATTCGCCACTCCTCCAGTATTTTCCGCCGAAAGAAAAAATATGAAAACGGTTTGACTTTGATTTTGAATTTTTTTATCCAATTGTAAATCGATATATGAACCGAAAATTCTCATTACGGCATATTCAGTTGAAGAAAAAAATGGTTCCTATATTCATTATGTTTAGTAATATAATATAACTTTGTTCATTTCACTATTCACTCTTAAATTTCACAGAGAAAACATTTAACATCAAACGCGAGGGACTTTGTGATGTATGCGTGTCTGTGTGTATGTAAGCATTGTGGCAGTATTGTGCGAATGTGTATGTGAAGTTTGGGTGTATAAACGTATGTAGCCAGAGAACGTAACGCCAAAAACGTAAGTGTCAGAGTGATTGTGCGTGTGGGAATCATGGTGTAGGTTTGTGTGTGAGTCGGTGTGTGCACTGTTTCACGTCATGTGACCAAAAGTGATATAAATCCACAAAATGAGCTATGCAAAGGGATTATAAGCCAGTTGTTCGTTGAGGTATCACCTGCTCTTTTCCAGTGCCACAATATATCTTTTTTCTCCTGTGCCATCATTGTATGTGGTTTGACCACCACAACTTGAATACGTATAATACAAGAATATTATATATTTTTCAGGCGAAAAAATACGTTTTAATAAAAAACTGCCTACGTCACAGCCCTACATTTATATATTATACATTTTTAATATATTTGTCATGCGAGAAAAACGGTTTCATGAAAAACTGCCGATGTCATAGCCGTTGTGAAATATGGCCCATAAAATAATCCATTAGAACCGCATGCTTGTGGCAGCTTCTAATATATATGCGCCGACTCAGAGCGAATTTGCATAACTCATATGGCAAACTGCATACCCACTAGCACAACACACACACACAAAATGAGTGCGTTCAAGTTTGGCAGGCATAATGTCTTTATATATGAGACAAGCTAAAAGAAGATGTACTGTGCCGTCAATTTACCGCCGCCACTGCGATATCATTGCGAATTTTGAGAAATGAAACGCCAGAATATATGCATATACCGTAAAACCTATATTTGAACGAAATTTCCAATAGAACCGCACTTGGGGGAAACAATTGAAAAATAGAACTGCACCGTCAAATTGGACGAAATATCTAATTAAACGTTACTTTGATTAATTCTTCTCTTTTGGCAATAGCTTTGATGACTGATTTTTAAAACTAGATCTTTATATTGGAGTATTCTCTTTGTTATTGTATACATCAGAATCTAAATATATATATATATATATATATACAGACGATTTCACCCGTTTGACACCCAACAATAGAAATGATTGATTTATCAATTGGCACGTACTAACAAAAACTTCAATACAAGTGATTGTATGTGTGTGTGTGTGTGTGTGTGTGTGTGTGTGCGCATGTAGCAGGGTATAAAAAGTGCGACAAACGAAACCCGCACTGCGCCGCAATTGTATTAGCGACGGCGGCCAAGGCGATTGCAACGGCGACAGCAAATCGTTTTCAACGCATCGGTGTTGCACGACCCACCAACTGCGCTGTGGTCTGTGTGTGTGTGTGTGTGTGTGTGTTAGTATCGTACATAGTGGGCGGTTGTGTGTGTCAGTGTGTGTTGGTGTGTGTTGGTGTGTGTCAGAAAGTTGTGTTCTCGCTCATACACAAGCATAGACAGATAGATAGATAGATGGATAGGGTGTTATTTCTCTGATCAGAGATGATGCTATTTAATTTACTCGCGCGTGTGTGTTGCTAGCAATGCAGTGACAATGCTAATGCAAATGCTCATTTCAATATTGACAACTGTGAATGATGCATCAATTATGTCACGTGCACTCTCAAAATCGCGGCGCAATCCCAGCGTGGCAACAATGTCGCTAGTGCTGCCAGTTCGCCTGCAACACTGACACTCACACACAACCCGTGCAATGAACGATGAGCGATGAGCGATGAGCGATCGTATCGTGATGTTTTGTGCTAGTTCTGGTCAGTGTTGTGCCGACTGGGACGATTGTGGCTGACTCCCAGACACAGCACAGACGCATGCTTACCGAGCGGCCAAAGTGTAAGCCAAGTTGTGTACCTCTCGGGTTGACGCTAAATGTGTAAGGAATCAAGAACATTAGATTGAGAAAATTTGATTCAACGAAATTCTTCCACATCCCTCGTCTCCTGCAAAAGCAGCACATTACATAAGAACGCTAAACATAACCAAACCTAAAATATATGAAAAATATAGAAACGTTTTTGTGCGTTTTATATAAATATCTATTCCAGGGGTTCTTAAACTGGGGTGTAAGCCTGGTTCCTATGGAGATGCGAGGATGCCTGTAAATTTTATAAATGAATTGTATGCTTAACCTATTCATTATAGTTTTCCTGAAAAACGTAGTTTTGCTAAATCCTCTCAAAGGAGTTGTATGGATGAATATTAAATAAAAAAATCCTTGTTATTACGTTGTTTGTATTTTTATATTTTCGTATTGCTATCAATAATGAATGGTGGAAGCGAAAAGCGTATGTAGCACAAAAATAATACAATCTAAAAAGAACGAAAATCAATTGAAAGCATTAACATGTATTATACATTAACAACGGAATGAGTAGCACAATCGCATTTGTAAGCATATCAGCAATTCAATGTATTTATGTGTTTAATGTGTTAAATGTATTGTATTCATATTTATTGTTGGCACATCTTAGCATTTCTTATTATTGTTCAGAGTTAATAAAGTTAATAATAATTGAGATAATATTTCGCGACTTCTTTCTTGAAAATTATTAATTACAGATAAATCCAGTAGCATGGCGGAAGAGTGCAAGTGCACTATTACCACCCTGCGGTGTCCCCCATGTGTACTGGAAACTAACCAAAAGATATATAGACGACTTTAGTTAGTATGTGAACCGACAGCACAGCCTCAGCGACACCCAAAAACAATATTATTATATTATTGACCTTTTCTGTGTGTGTGTGTGTGTGTATGTGTCTGTATATTTGTTGATGATCAAGATGCATGGAGATTGCAGTTGCATGTAATTTATAACGTTCAACGCTCATCCCATCCTACCTTGTTCGTTTATTTTAACGATAATATATTTACTATATATATAAATGTAATATCTTCATTATTTAAACTTCAAGAAAATAATGTTAAATAATAATAAATAGCAAAAATTTACATTTTGCGCAGAGAATTCGGTTTGAAAAAAACAGTCAATTTATTGCACATTTCACGTAGAAAGAAAGTGTACATTTTAAGGTAGCTGTACAAATTAAGGTAGAATCGAGTGGCGCATAATGAACAGAACAAATAAACGAATATTGCAAACATTTTCGCCTTGTCCGTGTAGTAGGCCAACGTTGTTTACGCTGTGTTTTTTTCACGAGAATTAATGTGACACGCGCTCCCCGGGGCATGCAGAATTCACGTGCCAGAAAAAACGACCTAGCTGAGTGGAATTTTAATGAGTAATCAGCATGTATTTATGGCCGCACGCGCCGAAGCCATTTCACGACACTTCAGTATGCTTGGGCACAATGATACGTGAATAAAATATGTATTTTTTCTGTATTTCAACCATGTATTGCTATAAACAAATAAAAACAATTTCAATAGATAACACAACATTAATTGGTAAAAATACCCGTCGACAGCTAATATGCTCATAGACGGGCTTATAATTTATATTTACTGATATAGAAATATAAACACATACAGTACAGATACATGTACATGCACATATGTATCTGTATCTGTATGTGTGTGTGTGTGTGTGTGTGTGTGTGTGTGTGTGTGTGTGTGTGTCAGTCAGTCAGTCTGTCTGTTATTTTGCTTTATTGCACTGCAACAATAAAATACTTGGCCATTTTGTGCAAACAATACCAAAACAAAGCAATATAGATAAATAGCGTGCAACATACGAAAAAATACATACACAATACATGTGTGTGTATGTATGTGTGTGTGTGTGTGTGTGTGTTGGAAGAATTTTGCATGACTTTTAGCTAGGGGAAAATTAATTATCCAATAGCATTATACTATGAATTTTGGCACCGATTCGGGCTTGTTCCCACTGTGCGCACGCGCATTTTGAGCAGACAATTTGGCACTGGCCGGATTTAATCAGCAATCGATTAGTGGTATTCTGTTCTTTAAGATGATATGTGTATATTACTACCTACCAATCACGCTTGACGTCTTCTATTAACGATGCATTGATGGAAAAACCTCCTTGATACCAATCGATTTTTTCTTCTATGGTCTATTGAGCAGGAAAACTTGTAGGTTACGTTCAGTGGATAATTATCCTACCTATCGCTTATAAGCGATAGGTTCGGTAGTCCAAATCAAGATAATTTATCACCAAGCAAATATAATATTCAGTGAGCTTAAATATAATTATGATAAACTTAGAGAATAAAAATTAGATAAAATGAAATATCGGTGAAACGTGATGTACACAAAAACGATTAATTGTGGGCGATTACAGGCATTGGTAAGCGGAGATAACGTGTTTGTACAACATCCGCCCAATAATTGTGTGCTTAATTAACCGAACACACAAGAAATTTACGATGTTATCGATTCAATACACAACACCACCTGAGCGAAAACGTTCTGATTAAACTGTACAATCACACATAATCTGAAGACACCTACAGACAGATCAGCTTGAAAACGACCAGATTACTTTACTTACTTTGGTTACTTTGGCTGATTCCGACATCTAGTGTCGCAGCTGAAGTGGGCTTCCGCTGACTGCAGTTCGGACTGCTGATATTGATGCTAGTCGTCCCATCATCTCCGGCAGTGAGTTGTGATGACAGCTCTGATATCCTGGTATCGGTGGTTCATCAGGAATATCGTTCAGCCATTTGTCCAGTCTTCGCTTGAACAGCTCTGTCTTCACTCCAGTGATGTTTCTCAGTTCTCGAGGTATACAGTTGAACAGACGTCTGCCATTGTGTCTGAACGAGCTATGAATGATAGTACCCAGTTTCTGTGAGAATGCCTGAGTTGCTTCCACATAACATAACCTGCCTCTTCTTTGGTGAACTTGCTGCTGCAGGCCTACGTTTGGGACACTTCCTTCTAGTATTTTCCAGACATATATCACTATGTATCTCTCTCTTCTTCTTTGCAGAGAGTACAGCCTGAGAGTTTTCAGCCTCTCCCAGTAGTTGAGTGTCTCCATCCCTTGGATCTTGCTGGTGAAAGACCTCTGGACACTTTCCATTTCTGCTATATCTTGCATTTTCTTGGGGCACCACAGTTGGCAGCAATATTCCATTCTGGACAAAATCATTGATTTCCATACTCTAACCATGCAACTTGGTTCTCTCGTTTGGAATGTCCGAAGCACCCACCCACTCATCTTTCTAGCGTTGTTAATTATGATGTTATAGTGATGATTTAATGTTGCATCGCTGCTCATATATATGCCGAGATCTTTAACTTGCACCTGTTCTGGTATAATTCGGCCATTACACTCATATGTCGTTTCCTGCTTCAATTTTTCGTTTGGACCGTATCTCAACAGCTCGAATTTGTCACTGTTTAGTTTCATATTATTTGATGAGGCCCATGTTAATACACAGTCTAGGTCAGATTGCAGTTTGACCACATCTTCGATACTTTCAATTTTCAACAACATTCTTGTGTCGTCAGCGAAAGATGTGGTCTTGGAGCACTGGAGACTGCCATCAATATCTCCTATATGGACGATAAACAGCAGTGGTCCTAGTACCGATCCTTGCGGCACTCCACTTCTTACTTCTCCTGGAATTGAGAGGTGCCCTCGAACCGATACTCTCTGTTGCCTGTCTGTAAGGAAGTTATGAAGCCATCTTCCAATGTGCCCTGTGATACCCAGGTTTCTCAGTTTGTGTAACAGAACTCCATGATCGACCTTATCGAACGCCTTTTCGAAGTCCAGATAGATGACGTCAGCATTGCATCCATCTTGTATGTTCTTCAACACTTCTTCATAATGGGTCATCAATTGAGACAGGCAGGATCTTCCTCTCCTGAATCCATGCTGTCGTACATTGAAGTAACCATGATCTTCTAAATAGGTCGTTATTTTCTTCTTTACTATGCGTTCAAATATTTTAATAATATGTGACGTTAGTGTTATTGGCCTGTATCTGCTGGCTAGTCCTCGACTGCCTCCTTTATGTATTGGAGTTATGATGCCTGTTTTCAAACACGAAGGTATTTGTAACTTGTGCTCCATGTCTTCACCCAATAACAAACGGAAGATTGCACGATGTATTAAAGATGAAGATGAAACAAGGCCGTAGAGATGAGAATGACGAGCAAAAACGCAACCAAGAAGAATACACAGAACGCCACGAGAACAACTCAACCGCACACTAACACAATTCCTGTACCACCACAGTTCACAACACACACAACCACTCCTCGTATGGCACTGCCCTTCTTACCAACAACTTCATAGCTGAACTCCCAACTGTAAAGCTCATAAGCGCAACAACGCACCACTGTATGCGCACACACGCGCATCAGCTTACACTACAGCTTTCAATCATCACTACACTAGCTCCGCTTATGCCCTTGACACTCACTACACTAGAACATACGCACAAGCACACACACACACACATACATACATACATACGCACACGCTCACACTCACACACAAATGCACGCACACGCCAATACAGAACTACAGTATTTTGCCTGTTTCTAGTGATAGAGACCAAAGTATTTTCAGCGGTAGTGCGATTTGATGTCGACACTTTTTCAATAATATTGGATGAAATCCATCTGATCCTGGAGCTGCGTCGTTTGAGATATCTTCGATAGCCTCTACAATGTCCAGCTGTGTGAAGTCAAAAAACGACAGTTGACCAGTTCGTGTTGACGTATCTGTAAAGAAGTCATTTGGATTTTCCACTGCTTTGTCTACTAGCGGACTACTGAAGACACTTTCATATTGATCTTTCAATATATTGGCCATCTCCAATTCATCTCCTGTGAGCTCACCGTCTTTTCTCGTTAGTGGACCAGCTGTTGACGTTGTTTTTATCTTCTTGTTTGCATATGCAAAGAAGTATTTGGGATTTGTTTTTATTTTTTCGACTGCTTGTATTTCTTCTCTCATTTTTTGCTCAGTATGTGACTGCTCAAGTTGAAGTTCGATCAAACGAAGCTGCTCATTTATTATATTTCTATTTTGTTTTCCGTTCCTTTGTAGTTTTTTCTCCAGTAAGCGTCTCTTTCTCATGAGTATTCTCCTGTCTCTCGGGATTATTGACCTGTTACGTCTCTGCTTCTTATAGGGAACAAGTTCAGCACAAACAGCCAAACATTCTTTCACAATCACTTCATTTATTGTGTCGACATCGTCCAGTCTTGAAAGGAGTCCATTCCAATTTATTTGTCCAATGGCAGCTGTCACATTGTCCCAGTTTATGTTTGGAGAATAGAAATTGTATTTTCCCAGATTATTTTCAGCATCATGCTGTTTTTCTACACAACTGTTTTTTCCACTGAGGGAGAGTAATCTACCCTGTATAACATTGTGATCTGACATGATGGTGCCTTTGACATACCAAGAGTGTACTATACCAGTATTGCTTGTTATTAGCAGATCTAGGACGTTATGTGATCTAGTTGGTTCTTTAATTAACTGCACCAGATAATGTTCCTGAATCAAGTCAATGAGAGCCTGTGCTTGTTGTCTCTCTTCCAGTGTAATAATACCACTTCTCACTCTCAGAGTATCCCAGCAAATGGTAGGAAAGTTAAAATCTCCCAACATAATTACTTCTGTCTCAGGGGTTGGCAGATTTCGTAGTGCTCTGTATATTTTTTCTAATGCTTTAGAAAAAAGTTGTACCGTGGTGGTATATACACCGTTAACAGCAGAATGTTTACACCTTTCAGGTACATAATCAACAATTCTGTTCTTCCGTTCGAGAAACTCGTAATTTCCTCCGTGTTAGCCGCAATGCCATCTCTAATGTAGACGGCCACACCTCCGTGTTTTCTTCGTTTTCTGTCTGCTCTGTAGACAGAATAGTTTTTTATATTTATTTCTGCATCGAATTGCTCTTGATTGAGATGTGTTTCTGTTAGAGCAAGGAACATCAAGTTCTCTTCCAGTGCATATTCACTCAACATCGGGATCTTGCTTTGCTTACATTTGGGATAAAGACCCCTGATGTTAAATAAAAGGTTAAATGCCTAAGTGGCAGCTGCTACACGGGAAGAAGCCGAAGCTTATGAACACACAGGCGTGCCCCGTGCAGCTCACTGCCACCGCAGAACCGACCCTCTCCACGCTATGGCGCCACAAGGACGTAAGGCGTATTAGAGAGGGCCACCTCCCCAGAATGCATGGCACAACTCATGACTGATATCTGGTACCATTTACTGCTGGGTTGACAGGGGCTGTGGGATTGTAGAATTCGCCCAATGAAATTCTGCTCCGCCGGGTTTCGAACCACGGACCTCCCGCTTGTGAGGCGGGTGTGCTAACAACTGCACTGTTGAGGTATATAAAATTGTTTAGTGTATACATCGGTTGCATGTTCTTTCCCGAGTCTCTATTCTCTCCATTCTTGTCAACAGAGTATCCAGTATCCTGGTTGTTCTCTCATCCATCTGCTCTATTCTTCGAAGACAAGTTTCTAAAAAAGTTGCACCATCATATTCCCTCTGTGCTTGAGTCCGAGTTTCTATCACCTTCTGGCGATTTTTTTCTGTTGTCTTGTATTTGTTTGTGTTGTTCATACTGTGTCCATTTTTGGGTTTGTTTTTCACGGTCTCTCCTGTACCAGCGTAGTTTGTAGTCTGGTTTGTCAGGGCATCCCGATCTTTTCTCATTGTACCTCTGACATGGGGGAATTTGCAATTTTCATTCAGGCAAAGATTGAGCAGCAAATAAATCACAAACGTCAATGGGCCCTAATGCATAAACTTACTCATACTAAAAAATAAACTCAATTATTCATACGTTAGATCACCATTTGCTGTATCTCACGTTTAAAATCAATATGAAAAAAAAATGTTTTTCTTGTATTTATTTTGGTTTGTAAAGTGTAAAGAAAGTGCAGAACGAAACTATAACTTTTGAAATCAAAGAAAAAATGTGATAACTAAATTTGACTGAATTCTTTCTCAATACGATACGGTAAAAAACATTATGACTTATCGATGCACATATTTACAGCAACCAAAAACTTCCAATCACTCATCACTCATGCTGACTGCGTTCGTGTTCGCTTTGGTGCTACGAAGCGACATGAAACTAAATTGAGATATTCTAACAAATTACCGCCGCAAACAAAGCTTTTTTCAATAATCTATTATACTCAATTTCCTATATTTCCATTATATGCTGGCGAGCTTGACTTTAGCTCCCGATAAACACTGAATCTGAATCCGCCATTGGTCGTGGATAAGATGCTTGATCAATTCACTGCGACGTGGCACGCAAAATAGCTTGCTCGGCGCTTTGAAGTAGCGCTCCACGCCTGAGGCTTGATATCGGCGAGTCAGCATATCAGCTGATGTCAATATCGCTTGATGCTTCGTGTCCTATCACAGAATTTCACTCTCGTATTTCTCCTCTTCTGGGTTTTTTTCGTTCCATTTCACCAGGCGCGATAGTCCATTTGAATAGAAAACAGCGATTTCACGGCATCAAGTTGTGAAGCACGCATTCAGATTCCAGATTGTTACGATCTTTTCTGTCATTCCACAATATGCCCGCATATTCCAGCATTCCAAGTGATAAACGGAGATGAAATCCCTCGCTCTCTTTCTCTCTCACTGCCTCACTCCTTCTAGCTATATATCCCTGACAACCTCTAGCTATATATCATTCACTACCAGCCGGATCTACTACCGTTTCGGCCATCAAACCATTTTGGCTAAACGCTCGGCGATGCCAGTATGATGCGATGAATATCGACGTTGGCCAAAATGGTACATGTTGTGAGTGCATCTGACAGTGGCGTATCTAGTGACTGAAAGTTGAGCGAGTGACCATGTTGGACAATATTTTCTCAGCTGTATGTAGTTCAGTGGTTTTCAAACTGTTGAACGATTAAACGTAACATTCGAAGACGTATTGGCCTTATCATGTATTTGCATTGGCAAATTTCGCACGTTCTTCATAGTTTCCTAACCTAACCAAACCTAACCCAACCTAACGATTTGTTTAATCGTTCAAGTTTGAGAACCAACGAGTTACATACAACTGAGGAAAGATTGGCCAAGATGGTCACTCGCTTAACTTTCAGTCACTAGATACGCCACTGTCAGATGCACTCACGACATGTACCATTTTGGCCATGGTCGATATTCAAAGGCTGAAACGGTAGTATCCCCGTAGTAAATATAAGGCGACCATACACCATCTTTTTCCCTGATATGTCCTCTTTTTTGAGGTCTCTCCGTCCTGCCCGGGTTATTTTTTGCAAAATCCTTCAAATATCCGGGGTGTATATAGTTTGAGTAGTCAAATGTCTTTGCCGTCATACCAAATAATTGCAGCTAGCTATAAAAACGGTTGGTTCTATGTGACAGGAGATAGGGGATGAAGATATCGTCACGGTTTGATAGGGATTGCGAAATGATAGGGGTATAGCATAAGGATAACAACGAAATCTTCTAAATAGCGCTCACACAATGCCGTTCAAAATGCGCTCTTATTCGAAGACACAAACAACAAATGTGCTGCCTGTAAGTCGCTACATACACACACACATACATACACAACGTGTATAGTAATCAAACGAAGTCTGAGGCGTATTTGAAGGCCGCCAGTCGATTGTATTAATCATTTTTGACGCGGCGAACGGCCGTACGAGATGACGTTTTCATAGGCGATTTCATTTTATGACAACGCTATGGCGGCGTATTTGGCTGCTGAATGGGCGTGCTCTTTCCGACTGATCCAACCAATAACACATCACAACAGTGGCGCCGCCAGGATAATTCGGGTGGGGGGCTAGGGACAAATACAGATACTTGGTGAAACACAGGGTAACTCTCATAATCCGATACTCTCAAATAAGGACACTTTTGTGCGCCCGCGAAAAATTTGACTTTTCCCCCAAAAAATTGTATCGCAAAATTTACCGTTTTATAGGCCTTTTATGACAAGTGTTTTGATTGACAATTTTTTGGTCACGGACCAAGTCCGGACAAATGTATTTAGCTATTTCAACTATACAAACCCCGGACGACGTGTGGTCACCCTACGAAACATGAGAAACCACACTCGAAACGTTCATGGTCAGTGGGAGAGGGTTTAGAGAGGTTTGTTACATTTCGGCAGGGCTAAAACACCCCCAAATCATCCCCTTGGCACCGCCATTGCATCACAAATACGGCACACAATATGACCACGAGAATACGCCATCCGCAGACACACAGACAAACACACACACACATACACACGCCGCTGTCGATGTAATTCTGCTGACGTCATAACTCACCGATGAGCTTATATGAGCTTTACCCTGATGATGAGGGATCCGAATAACTGGCCACTGTGATAACTGTAATGAGATGAACATGCTATGAAATGACATGCTTCGTCGCTTGCTAATCTGGAAGCTAAGCAGCGTGTCGCAGCTTATAAGTCAGGATATTCAAGCTATTGTTCACTCAAATTATATATTGTTTGAACGTATTGTCGTGGGATTATTGTCAGAGTTGATGCGAGGTTTTATGGGTCTCCCGGATGCAATACTTGGGGCCTCCATTCTAAGTAAAGCATCATCATAATAGAGGCCCGACTTTGGAAAAATGCAGTTACGAACAGCCCCTCGGACTTCTATGTCCATCTTATCTGATGTTCTATGCGCAATCTATTGTTATCCCCAACTTTACGCGCCTTTGTTAAGATTTGTGCGCTGTAGCAAATACACGTTGTTGTTGTTGTTGTTGTTGCTGCTGCAGAATGGCGCTTCTTTATCGAATGGTGAGAATCAACGACAAAGGAGGAACGCGAGTCTTCTCATTCGTCGTCACGAAAACTGTTACACGCGACCTTCATCGAGACCTCACCACCAAGGAGTTCCCGTACGGCTTTCACAAATGGGCTGTGGCGTTCAGTCGTACAGAGAAGCAGCTGGGGGTGTACCTGGTGTGGAAGACGGCGTGCGAGCGCGTCAGTGTGCTGGTGGATTTCGCCTTCTCGCTGCTCAATCGTGAACACTTCAGCGGCAACGAGAGTTTCAGCGGAAAACAGATCAAGTTCAGCAAAAGCTCACCGGCGCAGGGCAATCGAAAGTTCATCACCATTTTGAATTTGTGCGAACACAAGTTCACCGACGTCAACGGAGAATTCCAGCTCGAGCTGACCATGACGAATCTGAGAACAAGCGTAGACATCACCTCATCACCAGCCAACCCAACAGTCTCTTCACCCTCTTCCACTGGAGAAACGTCCAATTTAACTTACGGAGGCTTCGAATGGAACCTGTCCGTGGAGAAGCACGATGGTCAAGTGATGCTTTTTCCGCGTCGTCTCTCCGGACTGGAGCATTTGTGTCGACTACGCTTCTGTCCCGAACTGATGCCGTCGACGTCTGCTTACGAGTCAGCCGCGCATCATTCGCCATCGTCCTACTACGACGTTGTCTCCGACCATCAAGGACTGTGTGATCCGTGGACGACGCGATCTCCCGCTGGTGCCGACGATAGACACACTCCAATGTGCTGCCACTTGTCGGCGGCCACGGCCATCTCAGAGCTGCTCGTGACTGTCACAGATGAACATCAACAGGAGCAGCAGTCCCCGCAGCAGCACGAAACTCCGGAGCAACTGGTGATGTGTCGCGACCACGACCAGCAAAATTGGGCCGTACAAGCTGACACGCACGGTCACATGCTGCGAATACGACTGGTGTTCAAGGACATTCACAACATTCCGCGCAATCACCTCAGGTCAGACAGCACGTGTGGATTTGAGCATAGAAATTCACCCATAAATCGGATCCAGAGTGCAATTTTGAGGGGGACTAGATGATTTTGGGAGGGGGTGAACAATTTTTTCAATGACATATACACACATTTACAAACGCATTATGCGCGAATATGTTTTGCGATAATTATTGATATGTATTGCTTATATCTACAAACTCTGCAAGAAAAGACTTGTTCTTGACAACTTTTAGTACACCTCTTTGTTATGAGGAGTTGATGGAAACATTTTGGGGGATTTCAGCCCCCGAGCCTCCCCTGGATCCGCCAGAGGTACCCAGTTACCAGAGGTGTTGAATGATACCTACATAATATGTCATTTTAAATTTGATTTCAATTAACTGGGCGCGGCCTCTGGTTTTCCAGCATTTAAAGAAACCAAGCCTTCATGAAACTGCACACTCTCCACATATCATCCACCATCGAACCGCTCGGTAAATTCCAAAAAGAAAATAGCAATTCCATCAAAATATAATCAACAAGGAAAATGTACCAACCAACATGTCGGATAATCGAGTTCTGTGAAATTTCAGTATTATACATAAATTCACCATGTCTATAAATCTTCTATTTTCTTATACTATTTAAATCCACACTGCAATTGTTACGAATTGTCTGTTGTCGTTTAAAAATGAAATGACACACACACACACGCACACACACACACACACATACACGCACGCACACGCACACACACATACAAACATATCGATAAATCTATACTCACACAAAGAGCGTTTCCATCGGTGGGCGTTTATTTGGCACGAGTGGTGCGTAACCTGTGGTTAATTGGTCCCCACTGGTGCAAAATGGAAGGGTTGCCAAGTGGGAAATTAAAAGTCGGACCGAACAGGACAAATGTGTGTGTGTTTTTCTCTATCCGAATTCGTCTATTTTCCTTATTGTGGTGATTTCCTGGCGTTTAATTTGATGGAACAATAGAATTTTTGTGGATTTATCAGCGCCGTTGTGGGAAATGAAGAGTTGGCTAATTAATAAGTGGGAAATCAAAGAGAAAACCTGTTACGGGCCACTGATTTCAACAATTCAACGGATGAAATATACAAGCAAACATAACTGTGGACTCTAAGGGCGTGAATTTGTGTCGAGGCTTAGGGGGATGACAGCCATCATGCATTAGTGTTCAAAGTTCACTCAGTTTGGGCCAATTGCATGAGACCCTAGACTATATTCAGCCTAGTCAATTAAAACACAAATACAATGAAAATTATATTGCATAAAAATGCATACAAACACACTTGTCGTATATTGTTACTTTTTTGCTATGCTGATTTTGATGACAATATACCCATTGAACTGAACCCAGCAGAATTATCGGGGAATATAATTGCATATTCTTACCCACCAGCCAATTTGTCGGGGAAATATATATATACCCCCATACCCCCAAGATCTACTCCAAAGTTGAACATTGGTATTGCTTTGGTATTGGTACATTACATTGGTATTCTTACTTTCTCTCTCTGAAACCCCCTCTTCTCGACATCCTGTGCCTTTAGCCTGCCCTCGCGCTTTAAATGAGTCCGCGTGGTCTTCCAAATCTTTCTCCTTTTTCGGTCCGCGTCTTTACAACTCTCTCCCCTCTCACATCACCTCATCGTTTTCATATCGCTCATTCGCTGCTTCTCTTCGTAAATATCTTTTTGATCTATCCTTTGATCCCACCACTCACGCCTTGACTCCTTTCGCCTCCCTCTGATCTCTCTTTTATATAGTTGTTTGTTTGATTCTGCGTTTTCTCCTTGATTTAATCCGCGTCTTATTTTGTTGTTTTGTGATCGAGCTCTATATTATTATCGTATGATCCCATGCTCGCATTGCCATTTTATATTTCATGTTTTTCTGTATAAGTACTCGTCTGCGCGCCTATGATGATGGGCGTTATACCAAATACACACTGTTGTTGTTGTTGTTGTTGTTGTATTGCGAAAGGAATCGGTGTTAAAGCCAAGCCAACTATTGGCTTAGCCAACGATTGGCTTGGCCAACTGTTGGCTTGGTCACACGAGGCTTGAAGCCTCGTGTGACCACGTTTTAAAGCGAAGAGGTGAAGACTAGAGTGAAGTTAGAGAGATAGTGTGGTTTTATCGACCTTCCTCTGTTCGCGCTCCGTTCGTCGGAGTTGCCTGACAATCTGTTGAGTTTTCCGTTTGTCGTCACTCACGTACACACATACACACACACGCGCACATTCGCACTGCCACATAACCAATTCTATGTGCGTGTACAAAAAGGAAATGTGTTGTTGAAAATGTAGCTTGAGGCAGCCAGAAAGAAATACGACCACAAATACACAACATGATCACAAAGACAAACAAAAATATGAAAACACAAGGAATCTAATTATGCTTAATTATATTATATTTGAAGAATAGAATTTAATAGAAAAATCTCGTTCTGCAGCTGCGCTAGAGCTTTTGTCCTATCCTCATTTATGAAAAATAAACAGAGTGAAAAAAATGCCCTTAAGTTTAGCGAAATTGAAAATAATTGACAAACTTTTGTACCCCGAAGATAACACGTTGTGTACACCATGGGCGTAGAAGCTGGGAGGTATTTGGGTTGTCTGGGGTATTTATATACCCCAGACAAATTGGCTGGGGTATGAATATGCAATTATAATTCTGCTGAGTTCAGTTCATTGGGTATATTGTCATCAAAATCAACATAGCAAAAAATAACAATACACGACAAGTGAGTGTGTGTGTATGTGTGCAATTATATATAATATACTTTTCATCGAGGTATATGTGTGTTGTTATTGACTAGGCATAAAATAGTTGAGGGTCCCACGCAATTCACCCAAAACTGAGTCAACTTTGAACACTAATGCATGATGGCTGTCATCCCCCCGATCCTAGACACAAATATACGCGTTTGGTGTGTACGTTCACACACCAACACACATTCCAATATGAAAACACGGCTAATGACATGGAATGGAAAAAGCTAATGTATTTGCTGTATAATATCCCCAAGTAATCGACCAAACCGCCCCACAAACAAATTATTCCGCTCTCATTGGAATTGCTTTGATTGATTGGCTCTGTGTGTATGTGTGTGTGTGTGTGTGTGTGTGTGTGTGTGTGTGTGTGTGTGTGTGTGTGTGTGTCTGTGTGTGTGTGTGTGTGTGTGTGTGTTACAAGTGACATGTTAATATGTTGATATTATTCTGTGATAAATAGACAAAGGCTTATAGATAAAGATATGGCTTATAGATAAAGATATGGCTTATAGATAAAGATATGGCTTATAGATAAAGATATGGCTTATAGATAAAGATATGGCTTATAGATAAAGATATGGCTTATAGATAAAGATATGGCTTATAGATAAAGATATGGCTTATAGATAAAGATATGGCTTATAGAAGGCAAATAGATAAAGGCTTGGCACCAGGCCAAGCAAAAATGCGTTCTCACACTTGATCAAACTCATGCAGGATAACTACTCGTATATCGCCCCGTATATAACTGTATATCGCCCCGTAACTATCCAAAACAACACCCCTCAAATAGGTAGGGTGTAGAAATGTGTCGAGGCTCGGGAGATGACAACCATCATGCATTAGTGTTCAAAGTTGACTCAGTTTTGGGTCAATTGCATGAGACCTTCAACTATTTTATGCCTAGTCAATTACAACACACATATACCTCACTGAAAAGTATATTGCATATAATTACACACATACACGCACATTTGTCGTGTATATTGTTACTTTTTTGCTATGCTGATTTTGATGACACAATATACCCAATGAACTGAACTCAGCAGAATTCTCAGGGGGTATAATTGCTTATTCATACCCCAGCCAATTTATCGGGGTGTATATTATGCCCCCCATAACCCCAGAATCTACGCCAGTGTATGCAAACATCCACATGTATGCACACACTCGTCTGAAACTCGCAACTTATTGTCGAAAAGAAGTGCTTGAAAATCGAGAGCGAAGTTTGTTGTGTGTTCCGTGCCTCAGTCACTGCTCTGACAACCGAGAACGAAGCACAACGGAACTCGGTGGCAAACTTTGGCGCACGTTGTCAGTTCAACTTTGCCGCAAACTCCACTGCCAACACACCAGTGGCGGTGCCAGGATTTTTCCAGTCGGGGGGCTAAGGAAAAATATATGTGGGAGCTTGACGAAACATGAACAGCTACACTCGAAATGTTGATGTTGAAGTTTCTTGGATTGGGCTCAGCGGGGGGGGGGGCTTCAGCACTTCCAAGCCCCCTCTCTTGTCACCGCCACTGCAACACACAAAAAACTGCATTGTCAGCATCGTCCGACGTGCTGTTGCCTGTGCATATAAAAATGCGAGATTCGTTGCGGTTGTGGGCGTTAGTAAAACGGCGGTAGAATATGAAAGCGCAGTGGCGGAACCAGGGAGGGGGGCTCAGGGGGCTGAATTCCCCCTCGAATGTTTCCTTCAACTCCTCATAACCAAGAGGTTCACTAGAATAGGCCAAACAAAATTCTATTCCTGTAGAATTTGTTGAATATAAGCATTATCACAGACGTTGCATAATGATGCATGTACATGACTGATCGCCCACAAAATTAATTCAAACCCCCCTAAGTTGCACTCTGGATCGGCCACTGTGAGATTGTGCACTTCACATGTGATGACGGGATTATACGCGCGATTATATTGATCCACAAATGTGATCTGTGTGATCTGTGTGATCATCCGTTCGCCTCGTAGCAGAGTGGCTAAAACGTAACTCATGCTTAGCACACGAGTGGAGGATAAATTAACCCGTTCATTAGTGTCTTTTTTTAAATACATATATGCATACGTTTTATACTATCATTAGCTAGTAGAAAAATAGAACAGCACCTTCTAATTGAATGGTTCTTAATCTGTATGGTTATTAATCTGTATTCCCCACTGGTGGGGAATGGAAGAGTTGCCAAGTGGGAAGCTAAAGGTCGGACAGAACAGGACAACTATATGTGTGTTTTTATCAATTCAAATTAGTTTATTTTTGTTTCTATAATGACCTCTAATGACATTTACTTTGATTTAACAACTGAATTTATTGAATTTATCAGCGCTGTGTTGTGTGGAAAATGAAGAGATGTCTCATTAAGAAGAAGTGGGGAATCAGTGAGAAAAAAGGTTAAGAAACACTGTGCTAATTGAACGGCACTACGGGGGAAGGTTTGAAAAATAGAGGGTTCACTGCATGTGTGTGTGTACTCATAGTTGTACTCATAGTTGTACTCATAGTTGTACTCATAGTTGTACTCATAGTTGTACTCATAGTTGTACTCATAGTTGTACTCACAGTTGTAGTTTACAGGAAATGAGCAGGGCTCAGGCTGTCCTGTCTCCATACCCACATTTATCTAACCTATGCTTGAACTGTGCTATACTGTTTGATTGAACTATTTCTTTACCCAGACGGTTCCATATATCTATACACCTATTCATACGTGTGTTTGGGTGTGTTTGGGTGTGTTTGGGTGTGTTTGGGTGTGTTTGGGTGTGTTTGGGTGTGTTTGGGTGTGTTTGGGTGATGCGTTCATCAGATTCATCAGCTGCAACATCTACCTGGTGCGAAGACATCCCAAGGGCGGGTTTTTGTCGCCGAGTTTGGTGTCGGGAGGACCATTTGGCGGTTACTACGTGCACGACGATTACGACGAGGGTGTGCTCGTCGAAACCGACGTTTCCGTGCAAGACGTGAGTATTACTTGTTACTTTATTTGGGGACGTTCCGTTGTACCTCAACACTCCACACGTCTCTCACGATCACTTCATCAACATGGATATTGCATGTTGACCTCTGGATTGGATAGATCAGTGATGTGTCCACACAACACTGCACTTCGGCGCAAATATGCATGCATGCATGCATGTATGTATGTGTGTGTGTCAGTGTGTCAGTGTGTGTGTGAATATGCATGTATGTGTGTGTCAGTGTTTGTGCATATATGTATATGTATGTGTGTGTGTGTATATACGAGTGTATATATAATGTATATATATGTGTATCGTATGTGTGTGTGTGTTTGTGCATATATGTATATGTATGTGTGTGTGTGTGTCTATGTGTGTGTATGTATGTGTGTGTGTGTGTATATACGAGTGTATATATAATGTATATATATGTGTATCGTATATGTGTGTCTGTGTGTATGCGTATGTGTGCGTTTGGATGAAGTGGCCATACACACACACACACACACACACACACACACACACACACAAACACACACACACACACAAACGCACACAAACAAGCATATACATACACACATTACATACATGTGCATTACACACATTGTGTTTATTGTTGACACATTCACGCAAACAAGCACAAACACATATGTATAACACTATGTGTGTGTGTGTAACAGTGCCCCCCCCCCCCCCCCCTAGAAGAATCCTGGCATCGCCAATGCTCTTTTCACATAGAGAAATCTAGCTTTGACGTGCGACGTTTGCAAACCTGAATTATGTATATTTTTGCCATTCACAATTTAGATATAAATTATAGTGTAAGCAAAATCACTCTTATTAATATTTTTCGCATTAAAAGCATATTTTCTCAAAGTAATGAATATACAAAGGGTGTGTGTGCTTGCTTGTATATGTATATGTGTGTAAACGTATATGTATACGTTTTCCCGTTCTTGGTTTTAGATTATCTATACTTATGTGTGTGTCTATCCTTATGTAAGTCTGTGTATGTTTGTGTGTACTTGTATGTCGCCTTGTGATGTTTATATGTTTGCCTTTGTGTGGGTATGTGGAGTATGTGTTTATGTTTGTCTGTCTGTGTGTGGGTGTGTGTTTGAGTGTGCGCTTTAGATACCTTTGGTGTAAAGCGCCATACAAATGCAATACTGTACTGTACTGCACTGTGTGTGTGTGTGTGTGTGTGTGTGTGTGTGTGTGTGTGTGTGTGTGTGTGTGTGTGTGTGTGTGTGTGTGTGTGTGTGTGTGTGTGTGTGTGTGTGTGTGTGTGTATCAGCTGAGATCGGCGGGCAGTTTGTATTTGAACGAGCGACGCCAGTTGGTAGTGCATGTCGAGTGGCTGGAAACTGTACTGCTCTTTCAGGCCACCTATCACCGATACGACGACATTAGCCGAGCTCACAACTTCCAAATGAGGTCAACAAACACACTAACACACACATTACATTACATTAGGTAGATATTTATATAGCGCCCTACACCTAGAGGGTCTCTAGGGCGCTGCACACGCACGCACACACAAACGCACACACACAGACACACTTACACACACACACACACACATAGCCACACACACACAGAAAGTGAAAGGTAAAGAAAGAAGAGAGATAATTTACACCTTATAATCATCACAAATATAGACAATGTTCTCCAGAGTATAATACGATTTCACCATGAAAAATTTCTTTGAGTGTTTTTTTAAAACAGGGATAGAATTGATAGAACGTAGTGTTGGGGAGAGCTTATTGTAAATACGGGGTCCTAAGATAGAAAAACAACGATTATAGTGAGTATGCCTAGAAGTAAAAGCAGGTTCCAGTAACAAACACACACACACACACTTTGAAGTTCCTTCAAAAATATGTTGAATAAATTATGGAAAAGAGACGGGGCAGCACGAGCTTAGCTCATATCCTGTAGAACAACTAGGTGAATACACACACACACACACACACACACACACACACAGACAACACACTAACACACACACACACACACACACACACACAAGTGAAGGGATATAAAACTGGTATGATAATTGGAGCTTTTGACTCTTATATCTGTTTACTACAACTCGGTGAAAAAAACACACACACACACACAAACGCACATAGACATACACATTACATTGCATTAAGACATTTATATCGCGCTTTTCACCCGAGGGTCTCAAATACACGTTGTCGTTGTCGTTGTCAAAGGCGCTCTCACACACACACACACACACACACACTCAAGCACAAGAGTCATACGCATCATTCACAATCGCACACTCACACATAAACACAAAACACACAAGCACACATAGGCACAAACACAAACGCATATTCACATTTACATACGCAAAACACCCTCACACACACACACACACACACACACACACACACACACACACACACACACACACACACACACACACACACACACACACACACACACACACACACACACACACACACACACACACACACACACACACACACACATACATATTGAATGAGACAGCACAGAAGACAACATAACAGACATTACATTACATTATGGAAAAATTTATAAAGCGCCCTACACCTACACAGACAGAATACAATGGAGAAACATGCATACACAAGCACGGAAAACACACACACACACATACACACATGAAACACACACAAACACACACGCACACACACACACACGTTAGAATTGCGTTCTTGTTGGATTAACAAGAAATTAAAGTATTTATACGAAAAATATTAATAAGTGTGATTTCGCTAACACTATAATTTATATATTTATTATGAATGACAAAAGCATTCAGGATTCATATTGGCAAAAGTCGCACGTAAAAGTTAGATTTCTCTATGTGAAAAGAGCAGTGTCGGCGCCAGGATTTTCCCGATGGGGTGCTAAGGGAATTGATGAGGGGGTTTGGTTAAATACGAGGAAATACACTCGGAATGTTCATAGTCAGGATTTTCGGGGGGCTCTGCAGGGGGAGCACGTTTTGAGGGGGATGTCAGCCCCTCCAATCCCTCTCCTTACGCCGCCACTGGTAAAGAGCTATAGCGCTGTTTGGAGTGTCGCAATCATTGACTTGCAACAAAGAAGTTGAACCAACCAACTGACATACACACACACACACACACCCACACACTTTGTCAGCAATTTTCATAATTGAAACGCGCGGAGAAGAAGAGAGCGCGAGCAAAAATATCTGCTCTGAAAGAAAGAGCGGGCATAACGGAATAACCGTGAAAGCGCACGCTACTTGCGCGAAATTGTGCGACAGAGGTTAAATCGGTGACCCACAGTGTGTATGCGTGTGTGTGTGTCTATGTGTGTGTGTGTGTGTGTGTGTGTGTGTGTCTGTGTGTCTATGTGTGTGCGGAGTACAGTTGCAATTACTTGCAACACTGTAATTTGTATTCAGGTCGCATAAACGCCAGTGTAGTCAGTGTGTATGTGGCTCACTCCCACTAACACACACTGACACACACACACACACACACACACACACGCACACGCATACACATGCATGTTGAGGTAGAAGTACAACACACTTATTCGAGTCCAATGGCTGTATTATATGTGAAATCCTCTCTGTCTATCAACTCACAAGAAAATTGAACCTTTTTGTATCCTCAAGATAAATTGCAAATATATTTGGCGAAAATAATACTCTCTACCTGAATTTTACTATCTCGACTCTCAATCGTCATAATTTCTACCCCATTTACCCACCTCGACCCCAAAACACCCTTCTGCACCCCAATTACACCATTCTAGACCCTGCTGACTGCATTAATTAATATCGCTCTCGACATATTATAATGATTCTATTTGGTTGCAGTCCAAAGGAAACATCAAACACCAATTGTATTCATACAGTAGTGATGCCGAGATTTTTCGAAATAAAATGTTTATGATCACGATTTACGGGGGGCTTGAGGGGTGGCACATTTTGGGGGGCCACTGTTTCCATGTGAAAACTAAACTGGTACCAGAGTGTCGAATATTTGAGCTTTCTCACACTAAAAACTCTACCTTGTGGGTTAGATATATGTTACTGTAAATTCTATCGGGGTAACGCTCAAAAAGTGTTACCCGACCAGTAAAAGTTTCCCTACAAATGATCTATTGATCTATTGACTGATACGATCAAGTACAGTTCACACACATACCGTCGATACACATGAATATAATTAACGCTTGCAAATTGAGTCTGTGCAAAGTTGGCGTACATCGGCGGCTGGGCCCACTGAAGCCAAGCGCACTTTCACTCAAATTGACACAACTTGGCGTGCTATTTTGGCGTTCAAGTTTGCCTATAAGTCTATTTTGCGCGAGGGGGGGGGGGGTAGACGAGGGGGAGACGAGGGGGAGGGGCGGAGAATGCTGGTGAACATGTTGCTCTTCAGTCACCAGTCAAAAGGAGAGACAAAGAAAATCGACGCACGCAAACGCCGCGGGCAATTTACACAATGCGTGACCCAGTGCGTGGCGTGTTTGCATACATGGGCGTAGATACCCGGGGGTATGTGGGTATATATACCCCCCCCTCCCCCGAAAAATTGGCCGGGGGGTGTGAGTATGCAATTATACCCCCCGAGATTTCTGCTGATTTCAGTTCATTGGGTTTATTGGGTCATCAAAATCAGCATAGCAAAAAAACGTAACAGTAAACGACAAGTGTGTGTGTGTGTGTGTATGCAATTATATGTAATATACTTTTCATTGAGGTATGTATGTATTGTAATTGACTAGGCATAAAATAGTTGAGGGTTGCATGCAATTGACCCGAACTGAGTCAACTTTGAACACTAATGCATGATGGCTGTCATCCCCCCGAGCCTCGACACACAAATCTACGCCTTTGTTTGCATACGCTGTGCTGATGTTTAGTGCGAGTGCGTGTATTGTGCGTGTATCGATCGTCCCCGTAGTAGTAGTATTCTAGCTCGTATAATGAAGTCGCAGCAACCACCAAGTGGCCTGCCGTCACTCTCACACACACACACACACACACACACACACACACACACACACACACACACACACACACACACACACACACACACACACACACACACGTTATCATTGTGGACAGAGGCGGCGCTAGACGCAGGGAAACTTGAAGGGGCGGATATTGTGATGATGAGACCGGTGGAGCTAAGGATATTGTGTTGCGGCTTTGTTGTTATTTATTGAAGGGTGTGGGCCGAGTGACATTACAGAGTGTTATCGGATGGTTTATTTTTGTGTACTATTTTGTTTATGATCTCTTCTCTCTGAAATTGTTGACGTTTTGATCTCTCTTTCTTTCTTTAACCTTTGGCGCTTCCGGTACATGGGGTTACCGCTGGGTGGTAATAGTGCACTTGCACTCTTCCCCCTTGCTACTGGATTTGTCTGTAATTAATAATAAAAATATGTTTTCTGTCTTCCGAAACTAACCTAGCCTAACTAACCTCACCTAATCTAGCCCAACATGGAAAACATATCCTCCTAGCTCATGTCAATCTAGACCAGTGTTTCCCAAACTGGGACCCATTGAGAAGTCCCCAAGACGGTCCACTTACTCCACAAAAAGCTGTACAATCATAAAATGCACAATACTGATTCTGTTAACGACTTTATCTTTACTTTATCGACTGGGAGTTATCGGATGGCATTTGACTATCTGGCTTGATATGTCATGCTAAACAGCCCCTGATCTAGACCGATTGTCAGCGGCTAATTCGGACGCAGGAAGTGCGCAGTACAGTTCAACGATCCATACACTTGGTAGCTGCGACCAGAGGCGGTGTCAAGAGGGGGGCTTGGAGGGATTGAAGCCCCCAAAAATCCTAACCATTAAACTTTCTAGTGTAGTTCCTCATGATTCGCCAAGCACCCAAACATGGTTTTCATTAGCCCCCCTCAGACTCCTCCCGTCGGCAACATTCTAGCGCCGCCATTGGCTGCGACCAAACATCTTGATCGCCCTGAGAAGCCAGGATTACCAAGTGGACGGAGAGATTTGGCGAGTTGCGAGTATTTGGTGTCGCGTCATTGTAACTCAGTGTGACATGCCTTACGCAGGCAAGTGCTCAAAAGCCACACACACAGGCACATAGGCACACACACACACACACACAGGCACGCGTGCGGAATACCAAGTGTTTGCAGTGTCGTTGGTGCGGAAAATGCGTGCCAGCTGCGTGAGTGAGTGACTGGAATGGAGTTGTAGATGTTTCAAATCAGTCACAATTGACAAGTGCATCGTGACAACGTGAAGAAATAAATTCCACAAAGAAATGGAGCTGAGGACATTGCCTTAAAGGGTATTTGCACGTTTGGATGCGCTGTCTGTCTTTACCCAACCTTATCCAACCCAAAACGATGAAAGACCCATATTGAACCATGTAAAAACAAATATATCTGGAGACGCAAACAAATTACGGCCGAGTTTATGACCGAGGTGGGTGATTTTGTATATTAATTTTGTGTTCTAGGGGTTTAGGTGTTAGTTGTGTATAATATAGTTGGTTCACTTGGGTGTGTGTATAACATAGTTCAGGGCTGCGACACTACACTATATTACAACAAAAACAATCATATTTCCCTCACCCATCTTTTTCCATTTTGAAACATTTTTGAAACATCTCCAGGGAGTCACTGGGCAGCTCTGAAGAGTCGCGGGTTGAAGACCTCCGACCTAACCTACCATAGAAAGCCGACGCCTAATATTCCTAGCTGCTGATCAATGATCTGTGATCAAAGAGATTTGTGATTGTGAACAGTGATTAGCCCACAAATGCCAGTTGGAAATTGCTGCTATTCAGGCCGTCCTATTGAATATGTACTGTACACACGCCGCCCGCGCGCGCGCTCCGGATAATTCAGCCAATATTGACACACGTAAATCTGACAAGCTGTAAATTCAGCACTGCCATCTCTCTACTCACTAACCTCTTTCCACTGGCCGATCCAGGGGCAGACTCAAGGGGCTGAACCAATGCCACCTAGATACAAGGCCGTTTCACGATTTTGTGACGTCACAGCGTTCGGCCAACGTCGGTGCAGTGTGTATGTGCTGCGGTGCACTGTTAGTTGATATTATGCGTACGCCGGTGCATTATTTTCACAAATACTCCCAGTTTTAAATGAAACCTTGCATTTAGAAGCTGTATAATGCTTAACAATTCTTTTTACAACCTAATACAAACAAAATTTAGGAGGTTTACGATCATGTATAATACCAAGCGTGCGAATTAACAACAAGAAAACGGTCAAATATAGAAGCCAATATGACATGTTTCATTAATTACTTAGCACAGTGAATTCAGACACGGGTACGCTATTTAATTCATCATTCACAACATGCTGCAGCCCATCAACATGTCGACAAAAACGTGTTTACACACTTCACGAATACAACATTGCGAAATACAAAGCCAATAACTGAGCATAAATTCCAGCATTGACAAACAACAATAAATGTGATGGTTAATTATGCTTAAATACCACATAGAACAGCGGTCCGAAACATGCGCTAATTATCCGCTGATAGATATTGTAAGTGTGTTTGTAAGTGTTGATTTGTCAATTGTAAGTGTCGCTAAGTGGGGAACTAATGTCGGATAGAAGTACAAATGCGTGTTTTTATCAATCCGAAATCTTTCATTTTCGCTTATATCAACTTCCTGACATTAAATTTGTTCGAACCACTGGATTCATAAGATTTCTCAGCGGTGCCAAGAAATCAATGAATTGACACGCTTTCACATGAGAATATTGAATAATCGATCTTAAAGCAAATCCATGGGCAATATTCACTCTATATCAACGATAATGACACACGCAGATATACACCATACCACACATTAACACCATATCACTCATCAACGATAATGACACACGCAGATATACACCATACCACACATTAACACCATATCACACATTAACACCATATCACACATTAACACCATATCACAAATTACCACCATATCACAAATAAACACCATATCAGAAATCAGAAATGTATTGCCACTTTATACAACAAAGTATTGGCATGGATGAAAATATACATACAAATCACACAATGTACACACAAATGAAAATGCATCATAAATAAACTTGGGCTCACAGCGGAATAAGACAAACAAGAGTCACACAAAAACACGTATACTACAGAAAAACGAAAAATATCGGTGTGGGCTCAAGAATCTATGTACACATCCAAAATATATTTATATGATTTGCTGCTGAAAGATTTATAGGAGCTGGAAGATGTAATTGAACGCGGAAGTTTATTGAACAGACGGGGGGCAATGTATTGGAAGGATTTGGAAGACCATGATGATTCGGAAACTGCTCGGGGTTCTAGAAGGGCACTAGATGATCGAGTGTTAGTGTTGTGTGAGACTGGCACTACCAGCTCCTTCAGATAGGGTTGAGGATAGGGGGAGTTGATCAATTTGAAAGTGAGACAACATATTTTGTGTTGGGTCATATATTTAAAAGGAAGCCATCTCAATGTTTTTAGGTATCGAGAGGTGGGATGACGGATAGGAAGTCTGAAAACAAAACGGCACGATTGGTTGGGAATAGATTGGAAGGAAGAAATGTCTTTTTTTGGTAGAGAATAAAACAAAGAGGAGCAATAATTGAGATGGGGGAAAATAAAAGCATTAATTAGAGCAATGGAGGAACGAGGAACGAGGAAATATCACACATTAACGCACAATTTGCACGCATCAACATTTACATATATATTATTGTATATTGGCATGTCTTGTTTGATAGCTGTCATCCATTTCTTTCGGAGCACCTCCTCTTTCGGTGAACAGAAAACGCTCACTTTGGAGCCACTATTGTAGTTGTCTTTGCACCCGGACACATCACTTATCTGGCATGTTTCCTGAACAACATAATAACAAAATATTGATACACTATACTTGGGGTACCTTTTGAACCTTTGAACTTTGAACCTTTACCTTTTGAACCTTATCAACCTTTTGATGGTTCCATACCACCAATGTATTGTCCAATATGGTTCAATACCCGCGACTTACTTCACTGTTCAAATAATTATCACCAATCCTATCATAATTTGCCAGTTTGTCTTCCAGATCCACGAATATTGCAATCACTTGAATTTAATGTAATTTAGATACGGATTACTAGGAAATAGCCAATGATAAATTTGTTATTTTATTATTATTTGAGTTATTTTATTCACTTTGTTACTTTTAATATTATTATAGCTACTGCTAATTTATAGCGGTATCCAGATATTTAATCCCATACCTCCGACCTTTGATTCCCATTCCACCAAGGGGTATGGATTCTCCCGGCTAATAACCACTGGACTAAACAATCACAACGCAATACCAGCTTTTTCAAACAATGGGAGTAAGAATCTTAAGATGTAATAGATAATGTCATTATTAAGATATAAAATGCAGCGCATAAAATGATCAAATATTTCAAAAAGATTGAAACATATCTTAACTAATTCAACAAAATCAGGTTCAACGGAAGAGATAAATGAGTGAGCATTTATTGACTTACCTTTCACTCCGAAAGGTGAAATTCTCCGGAATACACCAATCTAATAATACTTGAAGTAAACTTGCGGGAAACACTGCAACACTGCTTAAAGTATGATAGAAGCAACAGCGAATGCAAACGCTCAATGCCACTACAATTGTGAACGCAATACTAACATAAACACGTCGAACCAACTACGCTGCACTGAAAATATAATGCGCACAACGCCACAAATAATTATCACAGCGAACACGTAAAATCGCAAAACGCGCAACGCCACAAATACACACAACACCACAAACACGCGCTGACAACGAACTGACGACGCTACACTGACAACGAACTGATCACGTGATCAGCGATGCAGCGTCAGCGTTTCAATGGTTTGTAGCTGAGTCATTAGCATCGGTTTATAGATGAGTCATAGCAAGATGTGATACCCAGGTAGCGTTAGGACGGACGAGCTGACGTAACACCCCCCATGGGGAGGGGATGGAAGGGCCTTGTATCTAGGTGGCGTTGGCTGAACCCCCCCCCCACCCAAAATGTTTGTATCAACTCCTCATAACCAAGAAGTTCAATAAAAGAGGTCAACAAAGAGAACTATTTCTGTAGAATTTGTAGATATAAGCATCATTGCAAAGATGTTGCATAATGATGCATTTACATGGCTCATCGCCCCAAAATTAATTCATCCCCTCCCAAAATTGCACTCTGTATCCGCCACTGTCTCTTTGCCTATCCCAAATTCTCTCTCTCACACACACACACACACACACACAAACACACAAACGTTCAAATCGTATCGCACGCGAGCTCGCCTAGGCAGCGACACGTTAGAAATGATTATGGTGAAGAGACCCGGAGATACCCACAATAACGTGTGTGTATGTATGTGTGTGTATGTGTGTATGTGTGTGTGTGTGTGTGTGTATGCAATCAGACGAGAAATCAGCGCACTGCAGACGGAGAACTACAGTCTGGAGCGTCAACTGTTCAGCTACCAAAAATCGATTGCGTTCGCCAGCTCACGCGGCACATATTCAGACGAGATTGGCTCGCCGAGCGGCGGCGGTGTCAACGGAGGAGGTCCTACAACATCAGCAGTGGCGGCAGTAGGAGCAACAGCCGCAACAGGAGAGTCGTCTTTCGGTAGAGGCGTAGTCAGCGCCGCGGAGCTCTCAGCAGGAGCGAGACAACGAAGTCGTCACCACGCAGCGCCATCATCCGCCACTGTCGCTAGCTCCATCCCTCCTACCGCTAACACCGCCTCTGCCATCGACGACGACGACGACGACAATAACGACGGCTACAACGCGTAGCACACACACACACACACACACACACAGGTCGTTCATTGTTGATGCACGGCACAGTTGCGCATTGTGTGCGTGTGTGTGTCAGAACCGCTATGTATATGTATGCGTGTATGTATGTATGTGTGCGTCAGTGTGTGTGTCAGTGTGTGTATTTACGGCGTGTCGTAGCGGACATCGGCGGCATGCGCCTACCGATGAAAATTGAATTCACACATACACACACACACACACACACACACACACACAGACACACACACACAGACGTGCACTGAAAGGCAAACACATTCACACACACTCGGGCATATGCCGTGAAAACGCACGCAGTGCTAAACTGCAGGAAAAGAAAACACCACTTACATGTTTGTATGTCTGTATGTGTGTGTATGTGTATTTATGTGATTCGCTTTCTCAGCACACACACACACACACACACACACAAAGTGAATTTATGTTTATACTGTTTGCGCATAAAATCAACTAGATTTACTGACAGCATTACATCGAGTGTGTTTCAATGTGTGTGCGTGCGTGTGTGTGTTTGTTGTGTATTTGTGTGTATATGTTTAGGCGTGAAAGCGAGCAAATCGAATTACCGCACTGTCTTACGAATAGCGAAATGTTACACCCACACACACACGCTTGCTTGTTGTATGCCTGTGTGTGTTTTTGTGTAAGTGCTAGTGTGTGTTATGTGTGTGTGTATGTGTGTCGAACGTTCTCGTGTAAATAAGATATCAACAGTGTATCGTGGTGGTTGGATTTCGTGCCGGAAAACGTTTGGTCTCCCTTACATCAGCTGCTCACACGCTCTGCTTTCAAACACACACACACACACACACACACTGCCTTCATACACACACACACACACACTGCCTTCATACACACACACACACACACACACACACACGCACGCGCGCGCGCACACATGCACACACGCACACACACACGGAACCCATGAGAATTGTAGCAACTGTCGTTAGATGTCATGTATCATATCATGCTAGAATTCAACCTCCAAATAAGGTCGTAAATAACACGAAAAGACGACACTAGCCTTACACACACACACACACATACACACACACATAGACATACACACACATATTGTATTGTAGACACAGCATGGAATTTAAACAATACCACAACTAATTTCACAGAGAACGCGGCCGCACCCTTGACACCACACTAACATACAAACAAACACATACACAAACACAAACACATACACACTCCAGATACCCACATCGCCACATAATCACGCTAAAACAAAATCGATTTTTATGTGCACCAACTGAAAAACAATAATCTTAATGTGTGTCTGTGTGTGTGTCTGTGTGTATGCGTGTATGAGTGTGAGTGTGTGTATGTGTATGAGTGTATGTATGTGTGTGTGTGTGTGTTTGAAAGCAAGGTAGAGTGTTTAAGCATGCGTGTGTGTGTGTGATTGTTTGCGTGCTCATATATATGTGTGTGTGAGTGTGTTTGTGTCTCTATGTGTATACGTGTGTGTGTGTTAGTGTGTGTGTTAGTTAGAAGGAGCTACTGAGGTGCAACTAGATCAGCATGGGGCTGAGCATCCGAATCCTGTTGTTGTTGTTGTTGCTCGGGGTCGTAGTTGACTAGACGACGACCCACCAAATACCTACACACAGACAGACACACACACAGACAGACAAAGCGACATTAAGTGAAACAGTAGTAGTCTGTGTAGGAAAATCGATAGTAAAACAAGTTATATAAATTAAATTAATAAGTTAATTGATATATAAGCTACTTCTGTTTGGATGCCAATATGAATGGACGGACTGGCCGAGTTAGCCTCATTAGGTGTATTTTACACAGCCCCCTCCTCTCTCTGGTTGTAGCCTCGTCGCTGATGAAGATCTAAACAGCTGAAGAGCTGTTACCATAAGTACTAGTGATACGTATGAATGAGGCTTGCACACACACACACACACACACACACACACACACACACACAGAAGGGATGGGTGATTCATAATGTACGACTCAATATGTGGCCATTTCAACATCAAATAACACGTATTAGCAACTGACACACAAACACACACACACACAAACACACACATACAGTAGGTTGAGGCAGTATATACATACACACACGTCAGAGCGCGACGAATCAAGATAAGTTCATTGCTGCAGTCAAAATGTGTATATGTCGCCGAAATTGGGAAATATACGCGGCCAAATCAACAATTAATTGGGTGTATGGACGTATAGAAATATAATTCCGACAATTATACATACACACACACACACACGCTCGTTATGTACATTGGCAAATACATTTGACAGTTCACTAATCATCAAATATTACCTGTGCCATACGTACGGAAAGAGATAATAGACTCACGTACACACACACACACACATACCGACTTCACCAACATCGGCATGTTCATGCAAACACACAAACGAACACACACACTCATACACACTTATGCGCACACAGATACTCACACACACACACACACACAGTTTTTGATTGACAGTGGTGGTGATCGGATGTGTTAGTCTGGCGTCGTGAGTGTGTTGTGAGTGTGACCTTGACTGTGATGAGTCATTCATTCTTGAGTGAATGAATGGTAGCTCTTACAAGCGCAAGCGCGGAGTAAGCGAGTGTGTGTGTGTGTGTGTGTGTACTTGTGACTGTTTGTCAACCCGAAATGTCATCAGATACACCTGCTACTGGGAACAACGAGCCGCCCATCGCGAATTTCAACACCGCACGGCTTGCTTCACCAAAACCAGGTGTGACATGCAATATTTGTGATGACTCTGTCGAACGTTTGGCGATTGAGTGTTTTGCATGCAACAAGCTGCATCATATCAGTTGTACTGGTCTACCGATGTACTCTGTGGTGACTTACTTTACATCTCGAGTGCAATATACTTGTCCAACATGCGTAGAGAATAAGCACGCTGACTATGCAGCCATAAAGTCATGGATTGAACCACAGCACGCGTCAGCTGATTCACGCCGCAAAACGCCGAGTCTAGATGACATCGTTTCTCGACTGGACGAGGTAATGACCCGTGTGGATCAGGTAGCTACTGCCACAGCGAGTTCAGTTACATCTATGCATTCCGCTGCAACACCGCCTTCCCACGCTCAAATCGCTATTTCGACCGCCGAAGCAAAAACATCCGACTACAACGTAGTTGTGAAATCTAAACAAGACACTCCAGTGGACAGAAAGTTCATTGCAGAAACTTTGAAAGATGTTCCCATCATCAGAATGACCAACACACGTAGCGGAGATTTGCGGGTGACGTTACCAGACTCGCGGGCTGCTGACAGCGTTGTCACGATGCTGCAGTCTGCCAACACTCATACTGCATCTATGCTGCCCAAACTGATGCCAAAACTTACCGTCACACAAGTAGAAAAGGACATACCAGACCAGGAGATCGTTGATTATATCAAATTGAAAAATCCTACCATCGCTCCGTTGATCAATAATCCGAACCACTTTCGAGTGCTTTTCTCGAAGATGGTCAATGAACACAGCAAACAGGTAGTAATCACTACTACTCCAGCTATACGAAACGCTGTTATGGCCACAGGCTATTTGTATATCAATACAACTCGGTGCCGGGTCTACGATAGATATTGGGTACTCAGATGTACAAAATGTCAAGCATTCGGCCACAAAACAAGAGATTGTCAGAAACATGATGTTGTGTGTGGGTATTGCTCGGAAGCACACAAGACCACCGAGTGCACGCGTAACGGTGAGGTCAAGTGCGCCAATTGTTCGTTGACTAAACGCTTCGAAACGGCGCACGCTGCGTTCTCCACAAACTGTCCCTGTTTCCAGGCCGCCAAAAACCGCATTATGCAGCAAACTCTCAACGAATCTCCAAAAAAGTGAGTGATGTTTCGCGTGATCATTTCGACTCAAAAACACATTTCACCGTCGCTCAATTAAATATACAGTCATTGAAAGGTAAATTACCAGATCTACGAATTGACACTGCCTCTGAATACGATTTCGATGTCCTGCTCTTGAGCGAAACTTGGTTAAACGAACATACACCTTCTAGATTTCTTAGCATACCAAACTACTGTTTACTTCGACGCGATCGACCGACAGCATCACTCAGAGCAGAGGGATACGGCGGTGTCGCAATTTATGTAAAGAACAAATTCAGCAGCGAAGTGATCAACACGACTAGCAGCGAAAACAGTAATATTGAACTGTTGTGCGTAAAGGTAGCGGTGCAAAAATCTGTTACACTAATACTTGTGAATGTTTACCGTCCACCAGATTACACAGCAGCACAAGTCAACGAGGACCTCAGCGACCTAGAAGAGCGACTACAGCAGATAACTGTTCTACACCCTAAGTCGAAAGTGGTTTTTTGCGGTGATTTAAACTGTTGTGTACTTAAACAAGGCAATGACACACCTGGTCGAAAACTAATGTCAGTCCTAGAAGCGTACAACTTACATGTATGTAACACGACATACCCAACGTACCGACCTGCTAGCACATTGCTGGACATCGTAGCCTTGAGCGATACCAATTCCATCATCGACACCAACGTCATTCGTTGTCATTACGGCACGCCGCATGACTGGACGATTGTGAAATGCCAGTTTAGACACGAACCAACGAACGAATTATTCACTACACGTAAACGAAATTACCAATACATCAATCTACGAACTCTTAATAATTACGTACGAAATGCTGATTGGACCCCCGTGTATTCATCTCAGTCGATTCACACTAAGTACAGTCACTTCGTCGAACGATTGATCGGAGTACTACATGTTTGCTGTCCTTATCGAACCACCCGGATCCGTAACACCGACCGGAAACCACTACCCGCGCATATACGACAACTTTACAACGAACGAAAACAAGCACTACGCAACAATAGCAGAGATCACTACAAACAACTGAACGCCGCTTGTAGATCAGCCATACGTCGATACAACCGCAGCAAAATCACTGAAAAAATGGAGAACAAGCCATTCAGCAAAATATGGAAAGAATGTAAGATGATTGTGGGCCGTAAACAGAATCAGGCTCAGTGTACATTGAATGCTGATGATTTAAACGACCAGTACATCTCTGTTGGTATACAAACATCGAACCAGATACCACCTCCGATACGACCCGTTGGTAACCGCTTACCGCGTGTCAATACAGGACGACTCGAATTACGACCGATTACTATGGAAGAACTGGCGACCATCGTACGAAAAATGAAGACGACCACTAGCGAAGATGCCGATGGACTAAGCATAAAGATAATTCAGATGTGTTTTGATGGAATGTGTCATATTTTACTAGATATTATCAATACGAGCATCATCACCAACCAGATACCTCAACGAATGAAGCACGCAATCATTATACCAGTTCCAAAAAACAGCAAGAACAATAATAAAGACACCAGACCCATATCGATCTTACCACCTGTCATGAAAATTCTGGAAAAGGTCGTGCAAACACAGCTTGTACATTACCTAGAGTCCAACCATCTGATAAGCGAAGCTCACCATGGCTACCGCAGGGGTTACTCGTGCGAAACTGCATTATCCGTTATCACCGATACAATCTACGCTGCGATGGACAAAAGAGAGGCTACGATACTAGTATCAGTAGACCTTTCTAAATGCTTTGATATTGTGCACCACGACATCCTTCTCACTAAGATGGAAGCACTCAACATTGACTCGAGCTGGTTCGCAAACTACCTGTCAGACCATTCACAACAGGTGCGAATAAGACATCCAGACAGTCGACTCACATTTTCCGATATAAAAACAACTACCGAAAAATTATCTATCTTCCAGGGCGGTAGTCTCAGCTGTGCTTTATTTCTCATATACGCTAACGACTTATCATGCTATTTTCCAGACGACGAGAGCAGATTTCAGTTAGTGCAATACGCCGATGACACGAACATTATGATAACCACAACGAAATATAACCTGCATCGCACCATCCGACAGTTAGAGCACCAACTTGAAGAATTGGCTGATTATTACCGAACGAACAGAATGAAGATTAACCCTGACGAAACCCAACTTGCAGTTTTTGGAACAAAGTACTTGCTGAACGGGTATCCTGAAATAAGCATAGTTTTCAATGGAAATATAATACAACAGCAAACATCAATGAAAGTATTGGGCATGCACCTTGACAAGCACCTACAGTTCAACCAACACATAGACCAACTAGTGAGAAAATCTACTGGCATTTTGTTATGCATCAACCATGCGAAGTCGAGTCTGCCTGAATTCACACACCGCACCATGATCAACGCATTCATACTATCGATATTGTCATTTTGTAGTACGGTGTATGGAACAGCCGGAACCACGCAGCTTCGACGACTACAACGAATATTGAATTTTTGCGCCCGAATCCTATCTAACAAGAGGAAATACGACCACATTTCATCAGCATACGAATTACTACAATTGCCGACCATTGAACAACTCATCACGAACAATAGAAAACGACTTCTATCTATGATCTTCAAAACGCAACGACCAGCACAGCTATACCGTACAATCCAAATACGCAATCTCCAGTCGAATATCCTACGTCATACGAACACAATATCAATTCCGAGGACGAATACTGATGCGGGACACAGAAGACTTAATTATTTTGCCTCGAAACTCTTTTGAAAAATTGCTTCCTATCTGTCTATAAATTTGTGTCTCTTCTTTTCTTTCTTTTTTTTATTCTTTTTTTTTTGTGTGTGTTGATTATTGCAATGAAAAGCGCCTATTATGTTGCGATTGCAATAAATGCTATTATTATTATTATTATTATTACACACTCTCATACAAACGCACGCATACACATACACACACACACACACACACACACACAGAGAGAGATAGAGAGAGAGAGAGAGAGAGAGAGACACAGGAGGAGAGAGAACTATAAATAGAACGATTGAAAATGGAGTAGGATGGAAGAAATGGAATGGAAGAAAGCGGGAGAGCAGATAAGAGTATTAGAGAGAGAGAGAGAGTATGTGAGAGACACAGCGAGAGAGAGAGAGGGCGGACACATACTTGTCATTTTTGATGTGTTCGTAGAGTCGTTTGAATTGTCTGTACTGACAGCGCGCACTGACGCCGGCCACAGCACAAGACACCAGCAGAGCGTAGATATTGCGCTGCAGAAACAACAGTGTCAACTCTGACCTCACTGAGCCAGCACACACACACACACATACACACACACACACACACACACACACACACACACACACACACACACACACACAATACACACACAATACATACACATTCAGCGTGTTAGCTTGGATGTTATTCGCGGCAATGATGCCTCAATCAAATTAAATGTGTTATTTATATCTCTGTGTGTTTGTGTGTGTGTTTGTAAATATACACTTGTCTATGAAAAATACACACACACACACACACCTGTACACACATAGTAGAGTAGGACATTTCTATATCGCTCTACATACGAATATTTGAAAGACATCGACACGCACATATATGACATTACATTGGTTAGATATTTATATAGCGCCCCATACCTAGAGGGTCTCTAAGACGCTAAACACACACACACACACACACACATACACACACACACACACACAGATAGACAGACATGACGTGTGGTTACCGAACAGCGGCAGGATCGAGTGCACCAGACAGTAGGGCAGCGATAGAGCTAGCGACAATACGGCCGCTAGAGGGAGCCACAATTGCACGACCACCGTACGCAGTCGCATCTCACGAACACCCTCCAAATACACCTACCAATATCACACATTTCACATATGTCTTTTCGGATTGAAGATTTTCACACGACGTCCTAGAAGGGACACTTGAACGATGCGAGACTAAATTGTCTATAAGAAACGCCATAGTCATAGGCTGAACACTATTTCATACTTGGCGAATATCTAATATATCAAAATAAGTGGAGTTTCTGTGGAATTGACAGTGGCTGAGAAAGTAGTATGCGTAATAGCTAGCCAAATATGCATATACATTGAAATACCAATAGCAAGTCTGTTTCTACGCGGCAGACCAATTTGACAGCAGGAAACAGCCGCCCGAGAAGAACTTCCGCAAATTGACATACACACGCACACACACATACAGAATATATAGACGGACAATGGAACATTATCGGCTAGTATACATTGTGTATATATCTTGTATATAAGTACAGTCGTACCTTGGAATACGAGTTCAATTCGCTTCAAGACCCAGCTCGTAAACCAATTCACTCGTATTCTAAAACGATTTTCCTATTGAAATTAATGGAGTTCCATTTAATTCGTTCCAGTCCCCATAAAAATTGAAAAAAACCTATAAACATATTGCAAACATCGTATATTTTATGAATTACACAAACAATAAAACTGTATCCACATTAACTTAACTTAATGTTGATAAATTGTTCGCGGGCTTGATGTGGAGGTGGGGAGGAGTGGGGTTACTGTGGAGAGAGAGAGAGACCTATGAATCAGAGAAACTCTCAACTCTTATTATTTTCCTGAATTTCTCTTCACTGGGAACAGAATGTGGTTGAGAATCACTTTGCTGTCTTTTGTCACTTGGCTAGTTCTACCAAGAATTTGTCAAACAACGATGCTTGTTTTTCGCTGCGTTTTAGCACGCCACTGAAATGTGATAGTGCATTGTCAATAAACAGGCTAACAGCTCGGTTGGTATCCACATGCTCTCAAAACAGACTCTCGCATACTTTCAAAACAACCACACGCAGATTTATCGTTCGTACTCTAAATCAAATTTTTACGAGTTGAAATACTATATGACTTCGATTTTTACGAGCAAAGCCAATCGATATATTTTAAATCAATTTAATAACCATTTATTTACATTGTGACTCAATTACGACATGATATTTGTGTATTTTTTTCATTTGTCATCCTGTTTCACCGTATTTGGGGGGCGCCATATAGTCTAACAGGCCGGTACGCCCCTTAATAGTTCTTAACTGTATATAGTTCATTTGGAGACGTGTGTGTGTGTGTAGGCAAGAGTGTGAGAGTGAAAGTGAGAGTGTGAGAGTACAACTGATTTCTTGCTACTTATTAACATACATCACTGGCGCAAGCTTGATGTATGTATGTGCGTATGTGTGTTTGTGTGTGTGTGTGAGGGAATATTTGTTAGGTTGTTAGGTAGGTAGAATATTAGATTATGATGTGGCTCAGTGAAGCTTGAGAAATGAGTGATTGATGTGTGTGTGTATATATGTGTGTGTATTAGAAGTGTTGATGTGTTGTCGTTGTGCGTCTGCTGTGAGGTTATTTATTGCTTCTTTTACTTAATAGATGTTTCTCATATAGAAGAATTTCCAAAGAAACAGTTGACAAATTGTTTTTCGCCAGTGTCACTAGAAAATGACGGTAGGCAGTCTATGGACTTGATTGATTTGAGATATATTAGTTTGCCCGGGTGAATAAAACACAAATGCTTAAAAAAAGACATTCTGGCAATAACCAACGCCACACAAACACGCAATAGAGGACACATACGATATACATCCTCCTGTATTTACACCACCTACTTATGTGTGTATATGTGTACTTGTGTGTGTCAGTGTGTGTGTGTGTGTGTGTGTGCCAGTGTGTCAGTGTGTGTGTGTGTGCCAGTGTGTCAGTGTGTGTGTGTGCCAGTGTGTCAGTGTGTGTGTGTGCGTGTGCGTGCATGTGTGTGCGTCAGTGTTTGTGTATGAGTATGTGCACGTATGTGTGTGTGTGTGTGTGTGTCAGTGTGTGTGTGTGTGTGTCAGTGTGTGTGCGTGTATGTGTGTCAGTGTGTGTCAGTATGTGTGTGTGTGTGTGTCAGTGTGTATATGTGAGTGTATCAGTGTGTATGTGTCAGTGTGTATTTGTATGTGTCTGTGTCAGTGTGTATTTGTATGTGTCTGTGTCAGTGTGTGCATCAGTGTGTATGTGTATGTGTATCAATGTGTATGTATGTGTGTGTGTCAGTGTGTGTATCAGTGTGCATGTGTGTGTATCAGTGTACATGTGCGTGTATCAGTGTGTGTATCAGTGTGTATGTGTATCAATGTGTATGTATGTGTGTATATCAGTGTACATGTGCGTGTATCAGTGTATGTGTATGTATGTGTGTATATCAGTGTACATGTGCGTGTATCAGTGTATGGGTATGTGTGTGTATATCAGTGTACATGTGCGTGTATCAGTGTATGTGTATGTATGCGTGTGTGTATGCCCACCTGCTCAATAGCCGCCTTCAGCCACCAATTAGGTCCCATCCAGGTGAGAGCGCACGTGATTTTCGTGTATAAAATGCCGAGCACATACGTCTATTCCGGGAAACACACACACACACACACACACACACACACCAGAACATACACAAAGGATGAAGGATAATTTCACCCTGTGTGAATATGAAATATTATGTTATTAGGAGACATTTTCAACAAGAAATCAACCACATGAAATATATAACGCTGATGTTTCATTCGGGAAAGTTTTATTTATATTTTGTATATTTTATTGGTGATATTACAGGTTCGATCGAATCCCAGGGATTCAGTGAGTCAGTTTCTCAGGGGTTCGGAGGTTTTGGTTCACCCACTCGCGTATGATTCGTGTGACGTCAAGCTCTGCTTGGTCATCATTGGCTGCAGTTCTAATAACACGCCACATCGCTTGGTCTTGATATCTGTGCTGCAAGCAACTCGGTCTTGATCGTACGTGATTTGTGATTTTTCTCACATTTCAAACACGAAGGGCTCAATGAATGTGTGTATGAAACGTGTGTGGAATTCAGTAGTTCCAATACGGTTGACAAATGGCTGTACTAATGTTTGCCTCAAGTTAAACGTCAGCTGACATTAGCTTATTGATCCAACACGGTGTATCGACACACTGCCACACCACACCACTTGGCTCTCCGACACACTGACACAAACACACACACACACACACACACACACACACACACACACACACACGACACACCAACTAGACTGTAGAGAGAAATTGACAAGTTTGCCAGTCAGCTGATTATCGTCAACAATCCATTCACTGCTCGCTCGTCAGCACAAACTTTCCACACTCACACATAAACACACACACTGACACACTGACACACACACACACACACATACAAATATAATACGTAATGTACAATATCGATCGTGGGCGTTTGTGAAGCACAGGGCCCCCATCTAACCCCTACCCCAACTTACCCAAACACCAACCCCCACCCAATACACTCCACACGGTAAACACCAAAAAAAACATACGATGCTACAGTAAACTATCATGTGTGTGTATTTGTGTATGTATAAGAAGTGTGTGTGTGTGTGTGTGTGTGCTGTGTGCGCCTATGTGGATATATGAAATATCACGTTGTATTTCAAAACAAATTTCACTTTGGCAATAACTTGACTGAAATTACTGAAAAAAAGACAATCAAACATTTATATACTATTGGTGATCGAACCAAATCTCCAAAAACTTCCACTGACAGCCGACACACACACACACACACACACACACACACACACACACACACACACAGCACCTGGAGTACTAATGCATTTGGCGAGAATTCGCATTCGGGTGCATTTGGAAAGTGCGTAGGCCGCGTGTGCGTATTAGCTCAGTGCCAGCGGAAAAGGCGCTTGCATTGAACTAGCTGGTGCGTAAATGCACTCACACACACACACACACACACACACACACACTAACACACACACGCACACACACGCACTAACACACACACTAACACATTACATTACATTACATCAAGACATTTATATCGCGCTTTTCACCCGAGGGTCTCAAAAGCGCTCACACACACACACTCAAGCACAAGAGTCATACACATACACAATCACGAACACACACACTCACCTGCATATACACACACACACACCAGACAAGTACATATACGCACAAATACAAAGATACACTCACGTTTACATACTCAAAAACACAAAAATACACACACACACATACATATTGAATAAGATAGCACAGCAGGCATACAGCACATAAGACAACACAACATACAACACATTAAGACAACACAGCAAACACACACACACACACACTAGCACACACACGTAATAGATGGGTCTTGACGGGGACGAGGCACAAAGCATGCCACAAAATGGCGCCAAATAAACCGAGACTAAATTCGAATTTCAATTTTTCATTTACATGGAGCGGTATTTTCCACCACATGATAAGTTCTAAGATTCTGTGTGTCTGTATGTATGTATGTGTGTGTGTCTGTTCGTAGCTTAGGTGTCTTGCTAGATGATTCTCTTTCTTTTGAACCACATATCTCTGATATCATTAGGGTATGTAACTTTCACATTAGGCGAATCTATTCTATCCGTAGATATTTAACTGTCTCTGCTGCTTTCAAACTAGATAATTCTTTCATTCTCAGTAGGGTACAATACTGTTGTTCGCTCTTTCTTTCTCTGAACCACCGCCAGCTTCGCAAACTTCAATCTGTTATTAGTAAAGCTTGTCGTCTAATCTACAATCTCCCTGCTGGCTCTCATGTCTCTCCCTTTCTACAAAAATTGGGACTTCTTCCTATTAAGGCGCTTATTGACTACCGCATCTGTTTGATCATTCATTCCACTCTTATTCTCCGTAAGCCCTCGTACTTATTTGAACTTCTATCCTTCAAGAAATCTACTCGTACACTTAGGTCAACTGATGATTCTCGTCTCTTATTGGAACCTGCTTTTCCTTCTAGACATACTCACTATAATCGTTGTTTCTCTATCTTAGGACCCCGTATTTACAATAAGCTCTCCCAACACTACGTTCTATCAATTCTATCTGTCTTCAAAAAACACTCAAAGAAATTTTTCATGGTGAAATCGTATTATACTCTAGAGAACATTGTCTATATTAGTGATGATTATAAGGTGTAAATTATCTCTCTTCTTTCTTTACCTTTCACTTTCTGTGTGTGTGTGGCTATGTGTGTGTGTAAGTGTGTCTGTGTGTGTGTGTGTGTGTGCGTTTGTGTGTGTGTGTGCGTGTGCAGCGCCCTAGAGACCCTCTAGGTGTAGGGCGCTATATAAATATCTACCTAATGTAATGTAAATGTGTGTGTGTTGTGTGTGTGAGAGCTTCGAAAAGCGCACTAAATAACAATCAACAAAGAGAAAATAAAAAAACGCAACGTAATAAATAAAACAGAGTCAGAAAATTAAAATAGCAGAATTTTGGATCGAGTTTTTGAAGTGGTCAAGTTGATAAATTCTGAATTGATCACCTTCTCAAATAAGTGTACTTACAGCACACTTTTGCACCTAGGAACTTCTGACATATGACAGAACCGTTTTACACTTGAAAACCGCCACTGACTCGACATCGCAATATAATGAGCGTATTATAAAACCACACATACATACATAAATGTGCACACATACACACACACACACACTGTTAATAGCAAGGGTTATTGACCTTTTGATGGTTCAATGCCTCCGATGGGTTGTCGAATATGGTCTCATATCCCTTTTTACTTGATTGTTCAAATAATTATCACCAATCCTATTAGTTGTCAGTATGTCTTCCAGATCCACGAGTATTTCAATCGCTTGAATTTACTATACTCTAGATACACATTACTAGGAAATAACATAAACATTGATAATTTTATTATTGATAAACCGTTGCAAATTTATACCAGTTGCCAGAAATGAAGTCCCATACCCCCAAGGGGTATAATTAGTGAAAATTAAGTATAATTAGTGAAAATTAAGGATAATTCGTGAAAATAAAAAAACAAATAAAATACAATATACATATATAAACACCAGCTTTCTTCCTATCAGTGCGTGTCGGCTTGTGCAGTGCAGAATATCCAATTATCCCACGATAATGCAGTGTGCAATTCTTGCATATATTGGCCTATGACTCTTGGTCGATTCGGCAAGCAGACAAGAGGGCAGGCAGGGGGGGGGGGGGTGAAATACCCCCCCCCCCCACTCGATACACACACACACACACACACACACACACATACATGCACATACACACGCACAGTCCCCGGGCGACACGGACTTCATGATAGAAAATGTGGGGTTGCATTAGCGCGAGCGCGCACGCCAATACTGTCAATATATGGATAGACGAGAAACACTGCCACACACACACACATGCATATACATAGCTGGGCACATATCTCATAGTGGCCGGAGGGAAGGAATGAGAAATAGAGAAAGAGCAAGGGAGACAGAGAGAGAGAGAGAGAGGAAGAGAGAGAGAGAGGAAGAGAGAGAGACAGATGGACGATGGATGAATAGGAAATGAATGCGACTCGCTCGCACACACACACACACACACACATATACACACACACACACACACACACACACACACACACACACACACACACACACACACACACACAACAACAACCCATCGTGCATGAACAAATCAACACGTGCATACAGACATACAAACAAACACACACACACACACACACAAACACACATACACATTGTTCTCAGTCATTGGAATGGCCTTCGATAAGAAAATACTATGCTGCATGAATGCCACTGAGGAAGATATTACAATATGCATAATATGAGGAACATATTACATTGCGCACGTGCTTGTGTGTGTGTGTGTGTGTGTGTGTGTGTTTGTGTGTGTGTGTGTCTATTTGCTATTTGATATTCACAGCGCGGACAAAACAAGACATGCTATTGGTGAAAGACATAGACAAATATTAATTGACATTGAACAGAAGCGCACCAAACACACACACACACACTGACACACTGACACACACACACACACACACACTGACACACACACACACACATACTGACATACACACACTCTGACAAAAACATATACATACTGACACACAGGCACACACTGACAAACACAGCCACACACATACTGACACACACAAACACACACATACACACACACACACACAGACTGACACACACACACAGACTCAGACTGAGACACACACACACACACACACACAAATACTGACACACACACACACACACACACAAACACAAAAACACACTGACACCCAAAAAAAACACACACACAGACTAACACACTGACACACACACACACACACACAGACTAACACACTGACACACACAAAAACACACTGACACACACACAGACTTACACACTGACACACACAAAAAACACACTGACACACACACACACACACAGACTAACACACTGACACACACAAAAAACACAGACTGACACACACACAGACTGAGACACACACACACACAAATACTGACACACGCACACACACATACTCACACAGACACACACTGACAAACACACCCACACACATACTGACACACACTAACACACACACAGACTGACACACACACACACACACATACACACACACTGACACACAAATACTGACACACACCTGCGACAGGAAGAAGATTGGTGTTTGGTTGAGCGGAACTCGCAGCGGAATGACGACGACCAGCTCGAGCAGCACACCATAGAGCAGCGGCACCACACCGACCAGCAGTACGAACGACAACAACGTGCGACCGGCCATGTTGGTCCACTCACGCAGTCGACCCAGCGCCGGTCGCCACTCCAACTGCCACCAGCCGCCCGCCAATACACATACTCTCACCAGCATCCAGCACAAGTAGAGCCCGCACAGTGCCGTGTATAGCTCGTGTGTCGAGCCGCCGGCGCCCGCGGCGCTGTCGCCACTGTACGCGGCACACACGGCCAACACACGCCGACCGAGCCAGACGGGCACGCTGAGCATCAAACAGCTGGACAGCATGAGTGTCACGGCGGCTAGCATTGTGAGTAGCAGCACACGAGCGGCCAGATGCGACGGCCGCTGGTAGGGACGTGCGTGTATGCTGCCAGTACGAGCCATCATTCCCTGATGCAAGGCGGCCAATCCTCCGTCCTGCTGAGCGGCGGCGGCGGCGGGTTGTGCCGGAACGTGTTGAATAACATCAACATCAACATCGGCATCAGCATCGGCTGCGGCGTTGTCTTGATCGTCATCATCCGGCTGCAACACACACACATACACACACACACACATATGCAAGCGATGAGAAAGGGGGTATTGCAAAAATCGCCATGTACTGATTCCGGCCAGATGTAGCGTCTCACACTGATGCGCTGCACACAGCACACAACCAAAGAGAAAGAAGAGATAAAGGAAAGAACAAGAAACTCCGAAAGAAGGTGAAGAAGGAAGGAAAAGAAGGAAGGAAAAGAAGGAAGGAAAAGAAGGAAGGAAAAGAAGGAAGGAAAAGAAGGAAGGAAAAGAAGGAGGGAAAAGAAGTAAGGAAAAGAAGGGAGGAAAAGAAGGAAGGAAAAGAAGGAAGGAAAAGAAGGAAGGGAAAGAAGTGAGGAAAAGAAGGAAGGAAAAGAAGGAAGGAAAAGAAGGAGTGAAAAGAAGGAAGGAAAAGAAGGAAGGAAAAGAAGGAGTGAAAAGAAGTAAGGAAAAGAAGGAAGGAAAAGAAGGAAGGAAAAGAAGGATGGAAAAGCAGGAAGGAAAAGGAAAAAAGAAGTGCAAAAAAATCCGACGTAAGGAAGAAAGAAAAGAAAGGAGAGAGAGAGAGAGAGAAAGTAGAGGAACAAGAGCAGTTCAAATTAGAAGAGGAACAATCACAAAAGAAGGAGACCAAAACAGTACCTGAGTGTGGTCGTTTAGTGTCATATCTCCCAGCAAATAGGATCGCAGACCTGTAAAACTCGACACGCCGATACACCACCACCGAATCAAATTCTTCAGCCATATCTGACACAAACACACACACACACACACGTTTTGTTTGTGGTTGAAATAGGTGAACACATTTCACAACATTTCTGGCTGGTTTTCAAATCTGGTGTCACAAAATAACCCAGCCTCCAAATGAGGCACTGCCCACACACACACACACACACACACAGACGGACATACACCAGTGAGTGAGCATAGTGCAGGCGTGGTAGGCGGCATATTTCACGGATGCACGCCCACGCCGCAACTTTGATCAACTCAGCAATCAAGCTGTGTGGCTCAGCGGCCGTCTCATCCAACACAAAACAACAACAATAACAAATCCACCAAAACAGTGGCGGCGCCAGGTATATTTTTGGGTGGGGACTTGACGAAACTTGAGGAACTACACTTGAAATGTTAATGGTCAGGTTTTTTTTGGGGGGGCCCCAGGGGGATGGGGTAATTTTGGGTTCAGTCCCCCACAAGCCTCCGCTTGGCGCCGCCACTGCCCCAAAAGCCTGTAGAATAACCCGGTCACAGTGTCGTGGCTTATATAGAGAGCGATTAGTGGCAATTGATCGTAGCCAACTAGCGCACAACTAGCTGAAAAAACGTCCACTTTCGTTTCAGCACACACACACACACACATACATACACATACATACACATATATACACATATATACAGCCATGGCGTGTCCTTGGTGCTTCCCTGACGTGCACGTGTTTGTGTGTGTGTGTGTGTGTGTCAGGTCAATGAGCACGTGTTTAACACACACACACACACACACACACACACACACACACACACACACACACACACACACACACACACACACACACACACACACACACACACACACACACACACACACACACACACACACACGTAGTGGAGATTGTTAGCACGCCCACGCAGCAGCATCATAACATGCTTGACTGCGCGGCAAATACGCTTGCCCTGTGTCAGAGTGAGTGTGAGAGTGAGAGTGAGAGAGCGCTCGGCGACAACAAACTTGTGTGTGTTTGTTTGTGCTGTAGTTTTAAATAAGAAATGTTCGCCCCATCGTGTGTGTGTGTCTCAAACTCAGCACACACACACACACACACACACACACACACACACACACATGTACACACACACACACACACACACACACACACACACACACACACACACACACACACAAGGGCAGCAAGAATCAATGAAGCCACTAAAACATCCAATGAATAGCTGAAGGAATTTGGTCCCTTATGGGAATTGAAGCAAATTTCGTGAACCGAAAAATATTACACGCAAACACACACACGGATAGGATACGTGTTAAGAGCGTGCAAAAGTATAATTTTCCGAGAAAGATTTCAAATGGGCTGCATAAGATTGCTGATTCAACAATGATCAACCAATTAATCAATGATTATATCGAATAAAACTCCGCAAGAACAGCAGATTGTTCATTGATGCATTACATTCAACTGCACATTGTATTTACACTTACATTTACGCTTAAAATCCACTAGAACGTTACGTATCACATGAAAACAAATTCACCAATTTCAGCAAACAAATTAGGTTAAATGTAATGAGTTTTCCAGCCCAACACATCAAGCCCAGACACACGACGCCCGAACACAATGACAGGGAACAAGAGCAAACGGCCGATAAGAAAGACAGAGAAAGAGAAGAGAGGTCACACTCAAGCGTATATTGAGCTTCGTGTGATGAACAAATGATGAGGCAACGAACGTGTGTGTGTGTGTGTGTGTGAGTGCCAGTAGCGGCGCCAGGACCTCCCCAGTGGGGGGCTAAGCAAAAAACAAACAACGTAAACCACATTCAGTATATTTGCGGGAAGGGGGGTGGCTTGTCACACTTTTTGAGGCGGGGGCTTCAGCCCATCCCCATCATATCTGGCGCCGCCCCTGATGCGTGTGTGTGAGACTGCGTATGACAGACGGCAAGGCAGCACATATGTGGCACATGTAATTTGTGCCTGAAGCGGCGATGGCGCTCGACAATCGATCCCGCACGTGCGTAATTGATATGTCAATAATAGACGCCCAGCTTTCTGTCTGTGTGTGTGTGTGTGTGTGTGTATGTGTGTGTGTGTGTATATATGTGTGTGTGTGTGTGTGCAATTGACGGTGCTTTCGCGTTGGTCAGCCAGCCGCACACACACACACACACACACACACACACACACATACATACACGCAACGATAGACACTAACGATATTACAACACACACACACACACATACGTGACATGATTGACCAGAGCAAGGCCTATGGGAGAAATGCCATTGGTAGGACAGAGTTCATCAAGAACACACATACACACACACACACACACACACTGACACACACACACTGACACACAAATGCATAGCTGACGTTGATGGTGATAACGTAGTTACGTGGACAGATAAACGTCAAGATGAATTTCTACCGTCGCATAAGAACAATGACTCTCAGCACACACACACACACACACACACATACACACATACACAGACATACAGACAATGTCAGGGAATTGGCTTCATTAGTGTGTCAAGACTATTCAGCACGCCATAGAGTGACGCGCATCAGCGAGACGAAGAGAAAATGAGATCATAATAGATGTAGAAGCATATTTTGTTTGGTGCGGTAGATTGGAAGCTTTCAGTGTGGCAGTCAGCGGCGCGGCCAGGATTTCCGCCAGTGGGGGCTAAGGAAAAAGATTCGGGGGCTTGAAGAAGCATGAAGAACTACACTAGAAAAACCCACGATGTTATAATATAATAGATAAAAATGTGGGGGGAGCTCAGGGGAGGCTTGACCCCCTTTTTTGGGGGACCTTTCAGACCCTTCAAGCCCCCACTTGGCGCCGCCTCTGTCATGAATAATGCAAGTTCTGAACAGAAAACGATACTCTCCTGGTATATGATGGTTAGTATATATATTCTCAAATAGATTCTCTGTTGCTCACAAATAAAATACAATAAAAATAATTATAAACAATATGTTTTTCTTCTAATAGTTTGTCAATGAGTTTTGCCATGTAATAATACCAATACAATAAAATTCCCGCCTATCAAGCACTTATACATACGTGTATAGTGCACATATTTGTGTGCGTAGGTGTGTGTGTGTGTGTGTGTGTGTGTAATTTACCTTGGGTTGTTTTTGCTCCAGTAAGGCGGGTAGAAATACTTGCAGTACCAACAACTGAAGAGATGGCTCCACATTCAAACCCTCACTGGCAAACACACACACACACACAGACACACACACATACACACACACACACACACACAGTAATGAGAAAGTTGACATTGGCTTATAAAGCACGAAAAAGCACGAAACTCCACACACAATATCCGTGTTGTAGGTGCCCATGGAAGGCACGAACGTGTTCTGTGAATATGCAAATATTTAGCCGGCGAATACCTCGGTGTCTAAAATATTTGTCTAAGAAGTGAGATTAGGTTGTTTTTATACGTGTTTATTTTATTTAACATACTCTATATTCAGACAAACAGACATATACACACACACAAACAGACAGAGACACACCCACATAGAGACAGACAGACATACACACACACAGATATACTCGCACACGCACATGTACACACACACACACATACTCAGACAGACACACGCACACATATACTCAGACAGACAGACACACACACATATACTCAGACAGACAGACACACACACACATGCTCAGACAGACAGACACACACCCACACATACTCAGACAGACAGACACACACCCACACATACTCAGACAGACAGACACACACACCCACACACAGACAGACACACAGAGACAGACAGACACACATACTCAGACAGACAGACAGACAGACACACATACTCAGACAGACAGACACACACGAACACAGCCACACACACTCAGACACACAGAGACACATACCCACACACAGACAGACACACAGAGACACACACCCACACACAGACACACCCACACATACTCAGACAGACAGACAGACACACACCCACACACTCAGACAGACAGACACACAGAGACACACAGAGACACACACCCACACATACTCAGACATACACACAGAGACAGACAGACACACATACTCAGACAGACAGACAGACACACACCCACACACACAGACAGACACACAGAGACACACACAGAGACAGACAGACAGACACACACCCACACACAGAGACAGACACACCCTCACATACTCAGACAGACACACATACTCAGACAGAGACACACACACATACTCAGACAGAGACACACACAGAGACAGACAGACAGACAGACACACTAGGACAGACACCTGGGTGTGGACACGTTGTAGGGCAGAAAGCCGGGCGCCACCGTGGCCAGTATATTGGCCGGCAGCCAGACCATGATAAACACGGTCATGCCGAACGTCAACACCGAGGCGAGAAAGCGCCGCAGATGCCGCGCCACACACAGGTGGATCATGTCCTGGATAGGGTTGAAGTCGGGGTCGTTGAGGTTGCGCAGGAACCACAGCACGCCCGGCCGCAGCACCTCGCGCAGTACCAACACGATCGACGCGAAATAGAAGACGTACACGGCGCCCGCCAGCCAGTACATGAACATGTACGTGCCGGGAGCGCGTGCCAGGTCGCGCCGTCGTTTCTGTACGCCACAACACACACACACACACAACAATTATAATTATTATTAATTACAGGCGAATCCAGTAGCAAGTGTACTATTACCACCCTGCTGCGGTGGCCCCCCATGTGTACTGGAGGCTAACCAAAAGATGTATGGAGAGAAAGAGAGTTGGAAAAGTTGGAGAAGATGAAAGCTAATGAAATGATTGGATGGTTTTATTGCTTATGATGTGTGTGTATACTTTCTAAGGTGTGTTTGCAGCTACTGTCGTGTTCGATGGCGAAATAAAGACAAAGATAAGTGAATAATTTAGACAGCAGCAGCAGCGATTGAAACAAAAAACAGACAGACACACACACACGCCTACATACAAGTGTACACACATGCCTACGTACACAGAACAACATAGATATAACAATAGAGAAACAGGTAGAGGGGAAGAGCGGACAGAACACGAAAACAAAGAGCAAGAGAGGAAAATAGAGGAGCAAGCAGAGGAGCGAAGGAGGCAGAGGAAAGAGAGAGAGTGAAGAGCAGTGTCTCACGTGCAGTGTGGTGCCGAGAATTTGCAGAGAACAAACGTCCAGCCACCAGCCACACACCAGTGGAAACACGCCGATCTCAAGAACGGCCAGTACGACCACCTTGACCACCACATAACACACGCCCAATACTCGCTGCGCCCTGCCACACACACACACATAAACACACACACACAGTACAGTACAGTATTGCATTTATATGGCGCTTTACACCAAAGGTCTCTAAAGCGCACACTCAAACACACACACACACACACACAGACAGACAAACATAAACACATACTCCCAAACAAAGATAAACAAACTCACACACACACACACACACACACACACACACACACAAGTAAAAGCTTGATGGGGAAATAAGACAGTACAGTATGAGCCTAAGCTCATATCCTGTAGTACAACTCGATGAGTACAAACACACACACACACACATAACACACACACACACACACATGAACACACACACACATACACACACACATACACATGAACACACACACACACATAAACACACACACAAACACACATAAACACACATTCATAGAGAAACACATACACGCGCAAACGCTGACTATAAAAACTCAGATACTCAGCTCAACGAATTTATTTAGGACTGTTTGTGTGTAATTTTTGCAGGGTTAAAGCCACATACGGCGTCGACTACAGCACCACAGACTCGACCACCACATACGCAGACTATCTCACAATCATGACCACATACTATGTACTGCACCCAGAACAAGACAAGTCCAAACGATTCCCTTCGAAAGAGCAGCTAAGCAGAAGTATTCTACGTACCTTGAACAGATCTTAAGCAGGTCTGTGAATACCAATAAATGCCAAAGGCGATTTTCGAAGGTGATTTTAAGCTTGTTCAATTGTTAAATATACTGAAGGAATAAAGTCGTCGATAAACGACTGACTTCACACAGACACAGACAGACAGACAGACAGCGAGGGTGTGTCAGACCTGCGCAGCGAGAACATACAGGTGAGTGAGTGCAGCAGGACAAACATGGCGCCGACCACACAATAGCCGACCAATGTAGTCAGCACGCCGCTGAAATGATACTTGTCCACAGAAGTATGCACACCGCATGCCGACAAAGCACCCGATCCAATGTGGTACGGACAGAACGCTGCTCTCAAACACACACACACACACATACATACACACATATTTGACACACACATACATACACACATATTTGACACACACATACATACAGACATATTTGACACACACATACATACACACATATTTGACACACACATACACACACATATTTGACACACACATACACATATAAATTTGACACACACACACACACATACAGACCTACACATATATTTGACACACACATACACACATATTTGACACACACACACACACACACATACAAACATACACACATTTGACACACAAACACACGTATATATATTTGACACACACACACATACACATACAAACCCAAATATTTGACACACACACACACACACAGACATACACACATGCACACATACACACGTACATGAGACAAAGATAAATCTACGTATATGCATGCATATATACAGATATATAAAAGCGTACACGCACATATATACATGAGCCAAACATAACCCTCCATATATACATGCATATATACACACATATATCTATATAAAACGTACACACGCACCCACAAACGCACACACACACACATGCCTAGACACAATATCAAATACACACCAAACAATGCAACCACATTATTATTATTAATAATATAATTATTACAAGGAATAACAGGGTGAAACGATAAAGACGCGAACGCTAAATATTGTCCGATTTCAATTAATTGCAATTGCAATTCCCGTGCAACTTGATCATCAACATATATGCAAATGTAGACGCATGTGTGTGTGTGTGTAAACGTATGTGTGCATGTTCAATTCAGTTCAGTTCATAGTTTATTACCCACAAAACAAAGTACACAGTACAAAAATATCAAAAAGATACAAGGCGAAAAAAGTTGGTTGAACCGGTGCTATTTGATGAACAAATAACACGTGTGTATGTATGTGTGTATGTGTATGTGTGTGATATAGTTATGGTCATGTCTACGTGTGTATATTTATGTGTATGTATGCGTGTCTGTGTGTGTATGTGTATATGTGTATGTGTCTGTGTGTACATGTGTGTCCATATGTACATGTATGTGTCCGTGTGTAAGCATGTGTGTGTACATATGTACATGTATGTGTCTGTGTGTACATGTACGTGTGTACATATGTACATGTATGTGTCTATGTGTACATGTGCGTGTGTACATATGTACATGTATGTGTCTGTGTGTACATGTGTGTGTGTGTGTATATATATGTTTGCGTGTGTGTCTGTGTGTACATGTGTGTGTGTATATGTTTGTGTGTATGTGTATGTGTGTGTATGTATCAATCAATCAATCAATGCTTTATTGCAATCGCTGGGCACGCGCTTTTCATTGCAATATATACATACATTATACTAACATACATATATAATGTGTGTCATATATAATGTCATTATATACATATATAATGTGTATAATGTGTATATGTCAGTGTGTGTGTTGTTATTGTCACCGAGCACAAAGATGAACAGCGTGTTGAGCGACACCACCCAGAACACGTATGTATGTATGTATGTGTGTATATGTATATGTGTGTGTAATTTCCACACTGGAAAACGAAACCACAGCGGATGTGATATATCTCGACTTTGCAAAAGCATTCGACAAAATAGACCACAACGTACTCCTACAAAAACTTGAACACATCGGAATCAAAGGCAAAGTACTAAGCTGGATAAGATGCTTCTTTACCAACCGTAGACAATCCGTGGTCGTAGAAGGGATTGAATCGGACGCTCTGCAAGTACTCAGTGGAGTAGCTCAGGGGTCGGTAATCGGCCCTATTATGTTTCTAGTATACATCGGAGATATCGACAACAACATGACACACTGCAAGGCTTCGTCTTTTGCCGACGATACACGTCTCCTCGGAGCGGTCAAAACCGAATTCGACTACACACAAATACAAAAAGACCTAGAAGAGATGTACAGATGGTCCAAACACAACAACATGTCTTTCAACTGTTCCAAGTTTGAAATAATCAGATATCAACATCCGAAATCAAACCTAACCGAGCCCAAATATACAACTCCAGACGGAACCATCATACACCAAAGCAGCCAGGTACAAGATCTCGGCGTTATAATGTGCGACAGTGCCTACTTCAGTCCACACATTGACAGTGTGGTGAGGAAAGCGAGACAGACCGTCGGGTGGATACTAAGAAGTTTCAGATCAAGAGAAACCGGAGTGATGCTGACCTTATACAAGACAATGGTACTTCCACTACTGGAGTACTGTAACCAACTTTGGTGTCCGACCAGCATAGGAGAAATTCGAAAACTGGAATCAGTCCAAAGAACATTTACCTCAAGAATACAGGGAACGAGAAACTTGAACTACTGGGAAAGACTCGCACATTTAAAGCTATACTCACTCGAAAGAAGAAGAGAACGTTTTATCATAATATATACATGGAAAATTATAAAAGGATTGGTTCCGAACTTCGACAAAGATTTTGCGATTAGAACCACCGAGAGTGGCAGAAGAGGAATCCTAGCTACCATCCCACCGATTTCCAGGACCTGGACCAAGGTTCAAAACATCAAAGAAAGTTCCATCGCAGTACTCGGTCCAAAGCTTTTCAACTGTATACCTTATAAACTACGATGCGGTACATACACTCCTGATACATTCAAAAAAGAGCTAGACAAATTCCTACAGACCGTCCAGGACAAACCGTCTCTACCGCACTACCACCAGACCACCGTGGGAAACAGCCTCCTACATCGTATAACACCGGCTCACCGAGGGTGGCGCTCCAGCGCGACCTAGGATACCTGCATCCTAAACAAAACTACAGGAAACTACAGGTGTAATTGTGTATGTGTGTGTACCTATGTACATGTAGGTGTCTGTGTGTACGTGTGTGTGTGTTGTTATTGTCACCAAGCACAAAGATGAACAGCGTGTTGAGCGACACCACCCAGAACACGTATGTATGTATGCGTGTGTGTGTGTGTATGTGTATATGTGTATGTGTGTGTAATTGTGTATGTGTGTGTACCTATGTACATGTAGGTGTCTGTGTGTACGTGTGTGTGTGTGTGTGTGTATGTGTCAGTGTCAGTGTTGTTGTTGTCACCGAGCACAAAGATGAACAGCGTGTTGAGCGACACCACCCAAAACACGTGTTCGAGAAAGACCAGCGAACCGTCGAGTCCCAACAGCCGCTCCCACGTCACCTCGTCGGCACCACGCTCCCACTCGACAGCCATGGGGTTCCACTGGTTGTCGGCGCCGACGCCGGCAGCCTCGTCGTTATCACCTCCAGCACCGGCAGCGGCAGGGGGTGCGTCACCAGCCGCCTCATTTCCCCCTGTCCATGTCACAAATACAAACACACATTATTACATTACATTACATTAAGACATTTATATCGCGCTTTTCACCCGAGGGTCTCAAAAGCGCTCACACACACACACACTCACACACACACAACACACAAGCACACGAGTCATACACATACACAATCACGAACACACACACTCACCTACATACACACACCCATACACACACACAAAACAGACATATAACCGACATATAGACAAGTACATATACGCACAATCACGAACATACACTCACAATACACTCACACACACATACACACACACACACACACACACATGCTGGTTCTTAGCCTGGTATCAGGTGGTGCCAGAATTATTTCGGCGGGGGGCAGCTGAAGGTTGCTATAGAAGAGAATGCGAGGGTTTGGTGAAACATAAACAACTACACTCGAAATATTTAAGGTCATTATTTTTGGGGGGCTCAGGGGAGAGGTTGAGACATTGGGGGGGGGGGGGGGCTTCAGTCCCACCTTTTGATAGCAATGATGAAACAATAGGAATACAAGCTCATCCAGTTAAGATGATTAAACAAAACGTTTTTTCTCAAGGAAAATATGGCAAACACAGGTAAAAACATGGTTTTGCTTTAATTTTTTCACAGAAATCCTCGCACGGCTTAGGATCAGGCGGGTACTCCCTGGGGGTCCGCCCCAGGCGAAATAAGAGCCGCTGGAAACGTATATCTGAGTCGCATTTCCAAATATATTATTTCACATTCGCTGTTTTATTCTTGAGTAACTAAGAGCAGAATGAATGTCAGAGCGATTGAAAAGAATGATCTTCTCCGATCAGGTAACTGGAAGCATGCACTATTATAAGATCTTCGTATTTTCAGCTAAGCCGACATATCAACTTGCTAACTCCCCTCCACAGATAGCCTAGCTCCGCCACTGCGAACACGCCGGGCGAGGGCGTTTACAGGTGTCAATGTGACATTTACATTAGCAGGCATTCTGGACATTCTCCCAAGCAATTGCCGTAATGTTTTCTGCACATAGAACGCACAGAAAACCACACACACCATACTGGAAAGTCACCATACCGCCCGAGGGTCGAACCCGACATCGTCACGGCTCACAACGTGGCCACAAACAGATTCACTCATCGCATATTTGATAATAACCCTAGCTAATATATAGCAGCTACGATATTTGCACATTGAAAAAGCGCTGGCGTCAGTAATGTGCGCTGAATATCAACTAATGAATGTGTGTGTGTGTGTGTGTGTGTGTGTGTGTGTGTGTGTGTGTGTGTGTGTCTAGGGGAACCCATATAAATACAACTGTGCTCCCAAGAAATCACAAAGCCAACCTCAAGCTTCCAACTACCCGAGAAGAAGCTAATTTGAGAAGCTGCACAGCGGGATGCCATGAATGAATCGCTAATATACACAACACACACACACATTCATACACACGCCACATGCGCCTAATTAACGAATCACACAATGTAATCGGCAAAAAGCGTGCGTCAATGCACAAAAGCCAACACACAGACAGACAGACACACATACACATACATGAGTGAATGAGCTGTGGACGCTGATGTGATGATGAGATTAATTCCAGTACAGTGGCGCGTGAGCCCTGAAGCCCCCAAATGTGCCGAACCCCCTGAACCCTCCCACCAAAAAATATCCTGACTATGAAAATTTCAAGTGTTTTTTCTCATGTTTCGCTAAGTGCCCGCATTTGTCCTTAGTCTCCCCTAAGTGGAAAAAGTCTGGCGCCGCCACTGTTGCAGTAGTAAGAGATAGAAAATGTCGCCAACAAGCGCTGATTGCACAAATCACACAGCACAACACACACACACACACACACGCACACACGCACACGCTCAACTAACGCCAGCTCATTGACATACACACACACACATACACACACACACACACACACACACACTACACTTACACATAGACACACAAGCAGACACAGACACACACAAAGGCACATACACACAGACACATAAACAGACACACACACACGCAAAGGCACACACACACACACGCAAAGGCACACACATACACACACACACACACACACACACACACACACACACACAAAGGTACATACATACACACAAACAGATACAGACACACACAAAGGCACAGACAGTTAGATAGACAAGAGGTGACCTTGGTCATGATCAGCTGCATTGTCTCCAGCAATGTCACGAGCCACATGTTCTCTATCACCACCACCATCACCGGCCAACACTGCGTTCTATACACACACACACACACACACACACACACATCAAATACAGAACACAAAAATGGATTTCCCTCATAGAAGTAAAGGTTAACAGTCCCTGTCCACCCAGCAGTAAATGATGCTACCAGATATCAGTCATGTGTTGTGTCATGCATTCTGGGGAGGTGGCCCTCTCTAATACGTCTTACGTCCTTGTGGCGCCATAGCGTGGAGAGGGTCGGTTCTGCGGTGACAGCGAGCTGCACGGGACATACCTGTGTGTGTTTATAAGCTTGGGTTTCTTCCCGTGTAGCAGCTGTCACTTGAGCAGCTTTTATGTATGCGCAGAATGATACGCTGATTTAGGCAACACAGATATTCGACATCGGAATATTCTACAATTAGCCCTATCATGCTAGATCAGTGCTTCTTGATCTGTTTCAGTGTTGGCATCAAATCAGCATTCACTTCTTGCACAATTCTCGATCATTGATAACTATATGAAAACTATAAAAATACAAACGATGTAATAATAATTTGTTTATTAAATAATATTAATTCATGAAACTTTAATTTACTTTGAGAAAAAAAATTTCCAGATAAAAATATGAAGCGTAGTTTATATATAATTTCTATAATTTTTCACACGGAACTCCTGTGCTAAAGGTATATTTGCCATATCTGACTTGTACCAACGCCAATACACGATCACAGACAAAACAACACACACACACACACATACACATCGGCAGCAGACAGACAAACACACACACACACACATACACAGCGAAATTGATGTATGCAAATGCATGCAGGCGTGTGTACAGGCATATAACAGCCAACATCAGTCACCATAACATGACATGACATGTCACCATGATGACATGATGCTCTTTGCTATTACGACAACCAAGCCTTCGACAACACACCCATTCTACCGTACTACACACACACACACACACACACACACACACACACACACAAAACAACATATCTCTGTACATGTGTAACACTGTGCGTGTATGTGTGTGTCTGTGTGTGTATGTGTATATGTACGTGTGTGTGTACGTCTGGATGTGTGTGTGCGTGTGTATATGTGTGTGTGTGTGTGTTTGTATGTGTGTGCGTGCGTGTGTATTCGTGAGTATGGGTGTGTGTATGTGAGCGTGTATATGCGTAGGTGTGTGTATGTGAGCGTGTATATGCGTGGGTGTGTGTATGTGAGCGTGTATGTGCGTGGGTGTGTGTATGTGTGTGTGTGTGTATGGGATCGATAGATGTCGGGCCGTTTGGGATCAGCTGACGAGCAGCAACAACCCGGCTCGCTGCAATATTGCAAGCGCACACATTGCGATAACAACACGGTGCCCCGAACACAGATTACACTTCAGACAACCAACACACACACACACACACACACAGAGAGGGAGATAGAATTAAAGAGTACAGGATGCGAGGCAGATGGGAGAAGAATGATGTCGTAATACGTCACAATAAAGCCGCGCAAATGGCCATGTGATAGGTGGAATATGGGAAAACATCACTAGAGCAAATGCACCCACCCACACACCCACACACACACACACACACACACAGACAGACAGCATGTGGCTAATACCCCACGACAAATAGCGTGTGATTGAAAGAGCACGCTATGCAAGCCAGGATGAAAAAGCGAATCACAAACGTACCAAACAAGTCAATTTCACAAACACACACACACACACAAATACGAGAAATCACAGACACAGCTGTATCATTGGGGAAACAGCCAATTTATCCGGCAGCAAAATCTGAGACAATGTACAACAATTGGAAATGAAATTGAATTTAGCGGCCCAAGGGGGAAGGAGCGATGGGATATGGGGGCAACACAATCAAATGCACCACATGCCGTGACATAGAAAACGCTGATTCAGATCGGTACAAATCGAGATTGCGTAGCTCGTTCCGCGAAGCAGAAATACAAGAGCTTCAATAAATGAACCAAAACAAAAGCGACGCACTCGCGACAAGGCCTGCAGTGCAAATCGAGTGTTTTCTGCGTGAAATACTTATGATAATAAATTATAGACAATTTGCCAATAATTAACCAATATTGCGCAATATTAAATTTATTATCATTTTAACAGAAAATTTTCAAAGAACAATTCCACAAAATACGACAGTGTATTGGTCGATCACTGTGTTTATAAATGAATATAAACACACAATTGTGTTGATGAATTTTTTGTATTTTTTCAAACAATCACATGAAACTTCAGTGGTATTTTGGAAATTAGCAAGCTATAACTAAATACCTAAATAAGCTATACCTAAATACCTAGCCGTCAGTTCCCGACAACACATTGACAATATCACGCAAACAAAAGTTATAAATAACATATATAAATATAATATTTCAAATTGGCTAAAATACATATCATATAAACATGAGAAAATACAACGATAAGTACATTTAAAAAAAATGAAAGGATAATTTTATGAAATAATTATTTTGGCCCAAATTTTAGCAATTAAAACCAAAATACAAAGGTTCATGTCAGAGAGAAAAAACCTTCTCAAAAGAATACAAAAAAGCGATAGATTCTGTTTTCCAATCTGAGCACGAAAGATTGGATTGGATTGTTAGTAAACAGAACGACCCAAACGACAGTTGTATTCAGGGAATGGTGGTGAAAATTGTGCTATCTGGTTAAGGTTAAAGGTTAAAGGCCTCAAGTGGCAGCTGCTACACGGGAAGAAGCCGACGCTTATGAACACACACAGGTGTGTCCCGTGCAGCTCGCTGCCACCACAGAACCGACCCTCTCCACGCTATGACGCCACAAGAACGGAAGACGTATTAGAGAGGGCCACCTCCCCAGAATGCATGACACAACACATGACTGATATCTGGTACCATCATTTACTGCTGGGTGGACAGGGGCTGTTGGATTATAGAATTCACCAAATAAATTCTGCTCCGTCGGGTTTGGAACCACGGACCTGCCGCTTGTGAGGCGGGTGCGCTAACCACTACACCACGCAGTCCAGACGGCATATCACGCCACTTTCACAAGAATCAAGCAAAAATAGTTGGACAAAAACATAAACACAAATGTCGTTTGATTATGTGGTGAAAAATCAGAAGATATACAACTTCCAATAAGTGACACCTATACAGGTTGGAACAATATCATACAATAAAATCATCACTAGATATTGACAAATTGCATGAAATTATTAATTACGCATATTATGAAATAACAACGTAAATCACTACCAACTCGCACACACACACACACACACACACACATTCTAACACACACTCACGCACATTCGAACACACAATCACGCTGACACAAAACACACACACACACACACATTCTAACACACACTCACGCTGACACACACACACACACATTCTAACACACATAGACAGACAGACTCACACACGTATAATTGTCAACAATCGGTGTTGTATTACAGTGTGTGTTTGGGTGTGTGTGTGTATGTGTGTGTCAGTGTATGTGTGTCAGTGCGTATGTGTGCTAGTGTACCGGTGTGTATGTACCAGTGTGTGTATACGTGTCACCTAGTGTACCGGTGTGTATGTGTACCGGTGCTAGTGTACCGTGTGTATGTGTCAGTGTGTGTATATGCGTCAGTGTGTGTGTATATGTGTCAGTGTGTGTATATGTCTCAGTGTGTGTATATGTGTCAGTGTGTGTCAGTGTGTGTGTATGTCAGTGTGTGTGTGTGTGTGTATATGTGTCAGTGTCGGTGTGTGTGTCAGTGTGTATATGTGTCAGTGTGTGTGTGTGTCAGTGTGTATATGTGTCAGTGTGTGTGTGTGTGTGTGTGTGTGTGTGTGTGTCGCTATTACCTGAACGTCTTGATCATCCCCAGGCTGCTGTTGTTGTTGTAATTCTTGATCGTGCGCGTGCTGCTCATCTCGTCGCTGCTGGTCGATCCAGTCCGGCTCGCCGCCCAGCATAATCTGCTCACGCATCCATACCAGACTGATGAAGGCACACAGTGTGCATGTGACCACCAGACAACCCTGCAACCCGTCGCTCACCAGATTCTCACTGACAACACACACACACACACACACACATATATATATGATTGTGTGAGTGTTTGTGTATGTTTGAATGATTGGGTCTAATGTGTATTGAAAAGCCTCAATGATAAATTTGATAGATGTACAACATATGCGATTTACTTGACTCTACACACACCCACATAAAACACGCACACACACACACCAACATAAAACACACACACACACACACAAGCACAAATATAAAAATCAAAAGTTCCGACACAAATAATACATACACTCAGAGAAGTAGAATCACATAGAGACAGAGATGGACACACACAGAGAGAGAGAGAGAGAGAGAGAGAGAGAGAGAGAGAGAGAGAGAGAGAGAGAGAGAGAGAGAGAGAGACAGGCAAAAACAGAGGAAGACGCAGAGAAACAGAGATCAAAATCAGAGAGTAATAGACACACATAAAATGATAACCAATAAGAGATGGATAAAGCAGTGGACACACACACACACAGATATACCGTATATTTCGGCGTATAAGACGACCCTTAAAGTAAAAAAATCACCCTTAAAAATTGTGGGTCGTCTTATACAACTGATACAAAAGTGAGACCTTGAATTCTGCGTACAGAATTTTTCATTTTACATGAAAAAATCAGTATCATTTTGGTTGTAAAAAACGGTTGATTACAAACACCTATATTTCTCAATAAGAGTAGGTATTACAGTACAAAATCGTCAATATCAAAAATCAAACCTGCTCCATATGTATATCTAAACCCCATCAAATTCATCTCCATAATCACCGTCATTTAGCAGTCGTCTTATACAACAGATATATGATAGATGCATAAAATTTGCTCTAATTTTGTACCTCGTCATATCTGACGGTCGCCTTATACGCCGAAATATACGGTATATAGCAGACACACACGTGGACAGCATATTGACGGTGAGACAAACGCGGAGAAAACAAGAGAGAAAAATAGAGAGGCAGAGACAGAGAGCGAGAGAGAAAGAGAGATAGCAGAGACACGCACGTGGACAGCATATTGATGGACAGAGAGAAACAGAGAGAGAGAGAGAGATAGCAGAGACACGCACGTGGACAGCATATCGACGGTCAGAGAGAGAAAGAGAGATAGCAGAGACACGCACGTGGACAGCACATCGACAGACAGAGATAAACAGAGAGAGAAAGAGAGATAGCAGAGACACGCACGTGGACAGCATATCGACAGACAGAGAGAAAGAGAGATAATAGAGACACGCACGTGGATAGCATATCGACAGACAGAGAGAGAGAGAGAGATAGCAGAGACACGCACGTGGACAGCATATCGACCGGCAGGGAGAGGAGGGAGTTGAGAGAGCCGGAGAAGAGGCAGCGATAGATACGGCAGGCGGTGAGCGGCACAACACCGAGCCATGCCAGCGCCACCAGTGTGTAGTGCAGCCAGAAGCGCACCGCCGTACACACACTGGACATTAGGCCCGACACGATATCAAGCACGGGCAAGCTGGTCGGCATGTCAGGCGAGTATACTGACAACAACAACAACAACAACAACAAACAAATACATTTATTTTTAAAAAGAAACGAGGTTAAATATATAATTTAAATAAAAAAACAACAAAAAACGACGTTGCTCGGCCACACAACCTGAGGAACGCCAACAACTACAACAAACAATAATAATATTACACCTTAATAAATAGCAATAGTAACATTAGCATGAATTTTAAAACAACTTTTACAATATCAACAACAACGACAAGAAGAATAATAGCAGCAATGACAATAAGAAAAATAGTATTATTAAATATTTATAAGTAACAATAATAACATTTACAACAACTATAAAAAATAACAACAATGACAACGTGTATGTGTGTTTGTATGTGTAAGTATGTGTGAGTCAGCATGTGTGTGTGTATGTGTCAGTGTGTGTGTGTGTCAGCGTGTATGTGTGTGTCAGCGTGTGTGTGTGTCAGTGTGTGTGTGTGTGTCAGCGTGTGTGTGTCAGTGTGTGTTTGTATGTATGTATTTGTGTCAGTGTTTGTATGTATATATATGTGTGTGTAAGTGTGTTTGTGTCTTTTGTATGCACGTACTGGGTGTGAATGAGAAGCGGTGATTGCACAGTTCGCAATATTCCTTGCGACTATAGCGCAACCACTGAGTCAAACACTCCTGATGAATAAACTTGATGCTGCCCATGCAGATGCACGGATGAAATAGCGGCCGATCAACCGAGCCCTCAGACCGACACACTCGACAAATATCTACACGCATAAACACACTTGTGTCAATTGCCAGAGCGGTGCAGTGGTAGAATGCCGGTCTTGTAATTCATAGGTCGGCAGTTCGAATCCCTCAGTGGATTCAAGTACTTAAACCTATCAGCTCCTACATAACTTCATAGCTTCCTGCATACTGCTTAAATCCTAGATCCCGCATAACTTTTCAGATGTTTTCAAGCTTGTGTATCTTTTAATGCATATTCATTAATTTAGATCAATTTTTCTAAATATTGAGTGGATATCAAGGAAATATTCAAAAGTATAGCATGATGGTTGAACGTGTGTTAATACAGATAGAAAAGAATGAAATATGAGTTGGGTAGAAGTGTTCGACTGGCTTCAGTTCCCGATAGAGAATCAGTTTGGTAGTGGATAACAGAACTGAAACATTGTAACTTGAGTTAAAACATACACATTAACACAAGTTAAGTTAAGTTGTAAGTAAAGTTGAGTTAACACATACACATACATAACACATACACAACACAAACATTGAGTTAACACATACACACACACACACACACACACATATGTACAAATACATCAGTAGGTGCATACGTAAATTTTACAGACTGAATTAATAAATTCCTATACCTTGCACCTCTATGAGCATTAGCTTGACATTTGAACCACAGATGCGTACGATATGTCGTTCTTATATGCTGGGATGTGGACACCAAAAATACTGAACGAAAAATACGAAAAATAAAAAATACACACACACAAAACCATATTAAAATAATATGTTCATTCTTGTGTATGTTGATGCTGGTGTGGCCAGGTAAGATATTATCAAATATCAAACGCTAGCGAGGAGTATTGCGTCGAAGGGAAAGAAGATTGTGCGTATGTGCACTTGTGTGTATGTGTGTGTGTGGGACAGCATGACACCCACCTTGCTGAATTTCCTCCTCCATGTCGAGCACTGATAAATGATTTACAGAAGCCGGAAAGTCACGTTGTCACCAATACAGGGAAAATGCGCTCGCTCACACAAAACTCCCATACAGCTAAAATCGGCCAGAAAATTGCCACCTGGTGCGAACAACGAGATATGATAATTGTTCTAAGACTCCTCCCGAAAAATCTAAAAAATTATGTTTCTAAAGATGTACAGGTCACTAATATCACACGGTTGTTGTCGATGCATTGAATTGAAACACTCACAATTAATCACCTGACTGATCACTATACATACATGAAGCACGTCTACAGACAAATGCGCAATTAAAACCAGAAACAACTTCTCACGTTACTGTATATATCACGTATCATGCTACTGTGTTTATCAGGTACCAGGACTGCTGTTTTTCGATTCACCATGTAACACCCTGAACTATTTGAATATTTAACACATATTCAAATTATGTATTGAACTATAATAAATTGATATTTATGTCTGCCAAGCACGAAATAAAGAGAATAATTTTACAATACATGTGTTCAAAGCAATTGCTCCTTTATGATATTTGTGAAGATATTAATCGTCATTTATTAATCGAAGCAATGATTCATTCCTACGCAATATTGTGTCAAAAAAACACAAAATTATCATGTTGTACAACGGAGGAAAATTCATTTGTGTGAGCTTTCGAAATAATTTCAAACTTGGACGCGTCTTAGACATATACGACGAACACTTCTTCGCTTGCCACCTACAACTGTGCGTTGTGGTGTGTTCATATATCAACAAGTGTAATTACTGTATTCTCGGTTGCGGTTTCTCTGAGTTATTCAGCCACGTAAGTCTCATGTTTTTTATGGGAAATGATGATATATTTGTATTTTCATTCACTTTCACCTGGGTTTTATCCGCTGGCGATGGTTTGACCACTGAAACTAATCTTAGTTCCTAAAACCTTAGTTCTTATAACGAATACATCATGTGTTTAATCATCACGCGTATTTGTTGCAGGATTATCGCGCGCTAGTAACTCACTGCGGTGGTGTCTTCAAGTATGGAGGCTATGACGAACATACGACAAGTTATCACCGAGGCTGTTGAAAAAGGTGCTTGTTTTTCGCATCGGCTTGCGATTCTGGTTCATTACGTTATTTGTATGTGTGTATTGGCTTGCAGGCAATGCTGCTCAAACAGCAGTGACGGCGTCATGGGTGGTTTGGAGAGGATGAAGTCTCCCTAAAAATCTGCCAAGCCTCTTTGAGCTCCCCTAAAACCCTGACAATGAACATTTTGAGTGTAGTTCCTCGTATTTCCCCCAACCCCCGAGTCTTTTCCTCATCCCACTAACCATCAGCCCCACCATCGGAAAATCCTGGCGCCGCCACTGTCAAACAGTGATATCTAAACTTTTATACTAAAATAGACTGCAAGCCAGGGTAAAGACTAAACACACTGTACGCACTACTGTCTACACATAAGTGAGCTCACACACGTACACACACTACCTATTCATCGCTTGTGTACGTGTGTGTGTACTCATATACGTGTAGCTACAGGAAATGAGCTATAAGCTCGAGCTGTCCTGTCTCCTTGTCAATATCCAGAGCTTCATCCAGCCTCTGTTTTTAATTCCCCTACACACTTTGCACTCACTACTTGTGCACTCAAGCCGTTCCATGCGTCCACACACCTAGAGAAGCTTAACAATTTAAAGGTTAAAGGTCTCAAGTGGCAGCTGCTACACAGGAAGAAGCCGAAGTTTATGAACACACACAGGTGTGTCCCGTGCAGTTCGCTGTCACCGCAGAACCGACCCTCTTCACGCTATGACTCCACAAGGACGAAATACGTATTAGAGAGGACCACCTCCCCAGAATGCATGACACAACACATGACTGATATCTGGTACCATCATTTACTGCTGGGTGGACAGGGTCTGTTGGGTTATAGAATTCACTTAATGAAAGTGTTTTTCCGCCGGGCTTCGAACCACGGTCATCTCGCTTGTGAGGCGGGTGTGCTAACCACTACACCACGCAGTCCAAAATTCCCTTATAATAGTCATAAACATATGATTATCTTATACTAATGTGTATGTTTGTTTGTGTGTGTGTGTGTCAGTGAAAAGTCCGACGCCGATACGGCTGCGCGATTTGATTCGACACATTCGCGCCGCACGCACGGCGGCCGAGGAGCGCGAGGTGGTTAACAAGGAGTGCGCGCTTATTCGCGCCACGTTCCGAGACGAGGACAGCGTGTGGCGTTGTCGCAACGTCGCCAAACTGCTCTACATCCACATGCTGGGGTGGGCCGTCGGCTCCCCGCCGCTCTTTATCGCCCCTCTTTCTATCTCTGTCTCTACCGCTCTCTCTACCGCTTTCCATCGCGTACACACACACAGAGACTTACACACTTACACACGTACACAGTCATGTGTTTGGCGAAATCCTCAATTTATAGTCTTAATTTGTTCTTCAGCTTCGGTCGTCAGTTTAGGGTGTGATTATGTGCATTTATAAGTGTAATTAAAGGTACATATGTATACAAATAGATGTGTGTATGTACCGGTTATTCGAGTGCCAACATAAGGCACTGTTGTGTGTTTACAGGTGTAGAATACAAATAGCATCAGAGAGTGCCGTTGTAAAGGCCATACTCTCGTCTCTGACCTGATCTGTAGTTCATATATATCCTCATTTATAGTCCAGTTTTTAGTCCATTTATGGTCCAATTTATTGTCCATTTGTATCTTCATTTATAGTCCAACTTGTAGTCTAATTAGTCCTAATTTATGTGGAGATTTCTCAAGATACAAAAGTACATCATAACTCAGTTTCATTTGGTTTACATTGCCTGTTGTGTCAACTTTATCACCTGTGTGTATTGTATGTTTGTGTGTATATGTAGGTGTGTGTATTCGTGTATTTGTAAGTGTGTGTGTGTGTATTTGTAAGTGTGTGTGTGTTTGTGTGCATATGTGCGTATCATTGCATATTTGTGTATGTGTGCTTGTGAGTTTGTATGTGTATGTGTGAATAAATGACTCAATAAATGAAATGAATGTGTGTGTGTGTGTGTGTGTTTGTGTATTTGTAAGTGTATGTGTGTGTGTTTGTGGGGGGGGGGTATGTTTGTGTGCATATGTGCGTATCATTGTGTCATATTTGTGTATATGTGTTTGTGAGTTTGTGTGTATGTGTGTAGCATTGTATATTTGTGTATGTGTGTTCGTGAGTTTGTATGTGTGTGTGTGTGTGTTCTTGAGTGTGTATGTTTGTGTGTGTGTGAGTGTGTATGTTTGTGAGTTTGTATGTTTGTATGTGTGTGTGTGTGTGTTTGTCAGTTATCCGGCGCATTTCGGGCAGCTGGAGTGTATGAAGCTGGTGGCATCGTCTCGTTTCACCGATAAACGCATCGGTTATTTGGGCGCCATGTTACTGCTGGACGAACGTCAAGATGTGCATCTATTGCTGACTAACTCGCTGAAAAAGTACTCTCCCCCCTTTCTCTCACTCTCTCTCTCTCTTGTCCTCTTTCTAATCCTCTACACACACATACATACACATGCCTATACGTACCATGAATTTCGGTAAAAATGGCGCAAGGGAAAAATGAGGAAAAATGGCACAGTTAATTTTTTCTACTGATATACATTGAAACGTAAAAGGTCATACAGAAACATTGTTTAGGCATGATATGAGGGCTTGAAATATCTGTACCATTTTTACCGTTCCCCACATACCATAGCATATACGTGCACACAAGCGCAGACACATATCCAATTATCTCTTGCTATCTCTTTCTCTTTCTAATTTCTCTTTTTTTTCTCTTTCTCGTTTCATGTACAGACACATGCATACGCTGTGTGTGTTTATGTAATATGTTTGTGTGTGTGTGTGTGTGTGTGTGTGACAGTGATTGTGTCAGTGTGTGTCAGTGTTTGTTTGTGTCAGTGTGTGTGTATGTATGTATATAATGTGTGTGTGTGTGTATGTATGTGTGTGTGTGACAGTGATTTGAACAGTAGCACAATGTGTATGTATGTAATATATATGTGTGTGTGTGTGTATGACAGTGTTTGTGTCAGTGTGTGTCAGTGTTTGTTTGTGTCAGTGTGTATGTATGTATATAATGTGTGTATGTGTGTGTGCTTGTGTGACAGTGATTTGAACAGTAGCACAATGTGTATGTATGTAATATATATGTGTGTGTGTGTGTGTGTATGACAGTGATTGTGTCAGTGTTTGTTTGTGTCAGTGTGTGTGTATGTATGTATATAATGTGTGTGTGTGTGACAGTGATTTGAACAGTAGCACAATGTGTATGTATGTAATATATGTGTATATGTGTGTGTGTGACAGTGATTTGAACAGTAGCACAATGTGTATGTATGTAATATATGTGTATGTGTGTGTGTGTGACAGTGATTTGAACAGTAGCACAATGTGTATGTATGCAATATATGTGTATATGTGTGTGTGTGACAGTGATTTGAACAGTAGCACAATGTGTATGTATGTAATATATGTGTATGTGTGTGTGTGTGACAGTGATTTGAACAGTAGCACAATGTGTATGTATGTAATATATGTGTGTGTGTGTGTGTGTATGACAGTGATTTGAACAGTAGCACAATGTGTATGTATGTAATATATGTGTGTGTGTGTGTATGACAGTGATTTGAACAGTAGCACGATGTGTATGTATGTAATATATGTGTGTGTGTGTATGACAGTGATTGTGTCAGTGTGTGTCATTGTTTGTTTGTGTCAGTGTGTGTGTATGTATGTATATAATGTGTGTGTGTGTGTGTGTGTGTGTGTGTGTGTGTGTGTGTGTGTGTGTGTGTGTGTGACAGTGATTTGAACAGTAGCACATTGTGTATGTATGTAATATGTGTGTGTGTATGTGTGTGTGTATGACAGTGATTTGAACAGTAGCACAATGTGTATGTATGTAATATGTGTGTGTGTATGTGTGTGTGTGTGCCAGTGATTTGAACAGTAGCACAATGTGTATGTATGTAATATGTGTGTGTGTGTATGTGTGTGTGTATGACAGTGATTTGAACAGTAGCACAATGTGTATGTATGTAATATGTGTGTGTGTGTGTGTGAATGACAGTGATTTGAACAGTAGCACAATGTGTATGTATGTAATATATGTATGTGTGTGTGTGTATGACAGTGATTGTGTCAGTGTGTGTCATTGTTTGTTTGTGTCAGTGTGTGTGTGTGTATGTATGTATATAATGTGTGTGTGTGTGTGCTTGTGTGTGCCAGTGATTTGAACATAAGCACAATGTGTTTGTATGTATGTAATATGTGTATGTGTGTGTGTATGACAGTGATTGTGTCAGTGTGTGTCATTGTTTGTTTGTGTCAGTGTGTGTGTATGTATGTATATAATGTGTGTGTGTGACAGTGATTTGAACAGTAGCAAAATGTGTATCTATGTAATATGTGTGTGTGTGTGTATATGTAAGTGTATGCATCTGTCAGTGTGTGTCAGTGTGTGTGTGTGTGTGTGTGTTTGTATGTATATACTATGTGTGTGTGTGTATGACAGTGATTGTGTCAGTGTGTGTCAGTGTGTGTGTATGTATGTATATAATGTTTGTGTCATTGTGTGTGTGTGTGTGCCAGTGATTTGAACAGTAGCACACAATTTGTGGTGGGGTTGGCGTTGTGTGCGCTCGGCACCATTGCCTCGCCAGAAATGGCACGCGATTTGGCCGGCGAAATTGAGCGTCTGCTCAAATCGTCCAACGCCTATATTCGCAAGAAGGCGGCGCTGTGTGCCTACCGCGTGGTCAGCAAGGTACCCGATCTGATGGAGATGTTTCTGCCCGCCTGTCGCCAGCTGCTCACCGAAAAAAACCACGGTGCCGTCCAAGCCACGACACATACACACAAAATACAAGCACACACACAAATACAAGCACACACACACACACACACACAAATACAAGCACACACACACACACACACAAATACAAGCATACATACACATAAACGTACATAGACATAGACACACATACACACGGACACACACACAAATATACACACATACACACAAATATACACACACACACACAAATATACACAATAATATACACAATACATACAATATAATCGTATACACACTCACACACATATATATATATATATATATATATATATATATATATATATATATATATATATATATATATATATATATATATATATACAAATATACATATATGCACTTGTAAACACATACATACACACAAACATACATATATACACACACATACACATGCGCACATACACACACAAACATACACACACACCCAAACATACACACATACACAAACACACATACACATGTATACTTATGTGCATACACGCTCTAACTGGCTGTTTTTATGGCTGTACTTTTTCATTGTGATACGGTTATGTGTGTGTGTGTGTGTGTACGTGTGTGTGTGTGGGTTTGTAGGTGTGTTAGTCAGTGGTGTTATTCTCATAACGAAGATGTGTGAACTCAGCTCCGACACGCTGAAACACTTCAAAAAGGTATGTGTCCGTTTGTATGTGTATATGTTTTGTATGTGTCAGTTTGTATGTGTATGTGTCAGTTTGTATGTGTGTGTGTGTTTGTATGTGTCAGTTTGTATGTGTACGTGTCAGTTTGTATGTGTGTTTGTATGTGTCAGTTTGTGTGTGTGTATGTGTCAGTTTGTATGTGTGTGTATGTGTCAGTTTGTATGTGTACGTGTCAGTTTGTATGTGTGTTTGTATGTGTCAGTTTGTGTGTGTATGTGTCAGTTTGTATGTGTACGTGTCAGTTTGTATGTGTGTGTATGTGTCAGTTTGTATGTGTGTGTATGTGTCAGTTTGTATGTGTGTGTGTATGTGTCAGTTTGTATGTGTGTGTGTCAGTTTGTATGTGTGTGTATGTGTCAGTTTGTATGTATGTGTATGTGTCAGTTTGTATGTGTGTGTATGTGTCAGTTTGTATGTGTGTGTATGTGTCAGTTTGTATGTGTGTGTGTGTGTTTGTATGTGTGTATATGTGTGTGTGTTTGTATGTGTGTATATGTGTGTGTGTTTGTATGTGTGTGTGTGTTTGTATGTTTTTTTTACAATCACGTATTCATTTTATAATAATGTACAATTAAGCACGCATGTATGTATGTATGTATATGTGTCAGTTTTTATGTGTGTATGTGTCAGTTTGTATGAGTGTATGTGTCAGTTTGTATGTGTGTATGTGTCAGTTTGTATGTGTGTGTGTTTGTGTTTGTGTGTGTCAGTTTGTATGTGTGTGTGTGTTTGTATGTGTTCGTACACTTTTGCTTGACTAATAATACAGTGGTTTTCAACCTTAGTGGAGGTAGTGAACACCACAGATTCCATACATGCATTCGTCAAGCCCCTTGTAGTTGGAAAAAACAGGTTTTGTTTTCTCCAAATTTAAATCATATGTATATACGACTAGATACGGTATTATCTATGACCTTTTCAGGATAAACATATAATTAATTAATTTCAGGACGAGTGGCGATAAACAGGACAAACAAATAATTAATTAATTTCACACGAGTGGCTGAACCAAGCCGTCTAAGCCCTTACTATACTGACTCACCGAATTGCTGAGGTTCGATTGTATATCGGATGAGAACCACTGGCTTAATAACAATATGGTTTAATAATATATGGTCATATTGTAGGATTTGACCGATTGGACAACTGAATTTGAACTGCTTGAAATTATCAGTGACAATAAGTATGTTAGTGTTTATATGAGCATATATGTGAGTTCAATTGTTTCAATGTGTGTGTGTGTTTGTATGTATATGTTTGTTTCAATGCGTGTATGTGTGTGTGTGTGTGTTTATGTGTTCGTTTGTTTCAATGTATGTGTATTTTATGTGTGTGTATTTGTGTGTGTGTGTGTGTATAAAGGAGGATGAGCAACAGGTAACACTAAATGCAATATCAATTTGCTGTAATATTGCTTCTTGCTTAAACACACACACACACACACATACACATAGGGGCATGTACATATGCATACACTTGAGCATGAACGCGTACAAACACACATACACACACACACACACATACACAATCAAGCGAGCAATGTTGCAAATCACTAGCAATGTTGCACGACTATTGTTGCAACTTTTGCAACTGTGCATTGGCACAGAGCGGGGCTTGCCTTATATACTCCCATCAGGCCTGTGCACGATGACATGCACACCTCTGTTAGCTGACACTGTTAGCTGTCTGTTATATGTATGTGTGCTTTGTGTGTGTTTGTGCTTTGTGTGTTATGTGTGTGTGTGTGCTATGCGTGTGTGATGTGTGTGTGTGTGTGTGCTATGTGTGCTGTGTGTGTCTGTGTGTTACGTATGTGTGTGTGTGTGTGTCTGTGTGTTATGTTTGTGTATGTCTGTGGGCTGTATTTGTGTGTGTGTGTTATATATATATATATATATATATATATATATATATATATATATATATATATATATATATATATATATATATATATATATATATATATATATGTGTGTGTGTGTGTCTGTGTGTGCCTTTGTGTGCGTTTGTGTGTGTATATGTGTGACTGTGCTGTATTTGTGCGTATTATGTGTGTGTGCTTTTTGTGTGTGTTTATGTGTGCTTTGTGTTATGTGTGTGTGGGTGTCTGTGCTATGACATATCTGTCATAACTTTTATATTTACTGTTTCATCTGGCTAAAATTCAGCTTGTCGGGGTGTTTATAACACATATCATTTTGCTTGTGTGCTTGTGCGTGTGTGTGTGTGTCTGTCTGTGTGCTAATATTTGTGTGTGATTGTGTGCTTGTGTGTGTGTGCCTGTGTGTGTATGCTTGTGTGTGTGTGATTGTGTTTATGTATGTGTGTGCGCTTGTGTGTGTGTCTGTGTGCTATGTTTGTGTGTGATTGTGTGTGTGTGTCTCTGTGCTTGTGATTGTGTGTGTGTGTGTGTTTATTAGTGTTCTATATATGATACACGCTTCACTTTTCGCCTTTTTTTACCGGACATCTGTTTTTATTTTATATTTTTACTTTTTTCGCTTTGCTCATTTGTTCTTTTCCCTAATGAAATTGTATATATGTGTGTATGTGTTTGTCTGCCCCCGCTGAAAGAGTGCATGAGAACGCGTGAAAATTTGTCCCATCTGCTTGCTTAATAATATTAATAATGACATTATTAATAATGTTGATAATAACATTTATAAGAATATCAATTATTGGCACCAGTTTGCTTGTTCTCATCTCATTTGTATATATTTAGCATGAAATAATTATTAAATTGAAATGTGCCTATAATTATAGTGATAATAATAATATTAATATTAATAATAATCATCAACAAATTGCAAGTTCGCTTTGTGTGTTTGAACACATTTTGCTATTTGTGTTTTTGTGTATGTGCTTGTATGTTTGTGTGTCGCACGCGCTTTTCACACTCTTTCGTCGACAACTTATATAGTCAAACAGCGATAGAGCCTTGCACACCAAGGTTTCTATTTAATAATTTATAAATAAACAGTAAAATTATCAATAAAAAATTTACTATATCATTGGTGTAAATAGTTTTATTTTATTTCACTAGGAAACATGTAAATTCTTTATTATCGTCGCGTATCACGAAGCTCAAAAATAATATACAATCAATTCGGTATAATCGGCGCAATCAGATACAATAGCGCGGTCGAATTTTCTCAACCCCAACTAGCGCCTTATATCGCGATGTTTGGCTGTATGTTGACTAAAAACATTAATATATTAGTTATACATTCATTTGTTTATCATCATGGTTTTAATTACGATCGAGTGAGGTTTTTATTATCCAATGGAGACAAGGATTAATTGTGATGTAGTCTCCGTGATTGGTCAGTATTTTCGACATGTGTATGTTTGTGTGTGTGTGTGTTGTTCTTTTGTTTGTGTTGTCAGTTGTTGCCAAATTTGGTGAGAATTCTCAAGAATCTTATCATGGCTGGCTACTCGCCCGAGCACGACGTGTCTGGGGTCAGTGACCCCTTTCTTCAGGTCAGTCCCCCCTGTGTGTATGTGTGTGTGTGTTTTGAAAAATATCGTATTTAGCCTTATTGTCTTTGCTCTTTAACGTCTTTTCCGTTCTTGGTTTTAGAGTATCTATACGCATGTGTGTGTCTATGCTTATGTAAGTCTACTTGTCTATGTGTGTGTATATATGTGTATGTTGCCTTGTGATGCTTTAATGTCCGCGTGTCTATGTGTGTGTGTGTGTGTCTTTGTTTGTCTCTGTGTATGTGTGAGTGTGCGCTTTAGAGACCTTTGGTGTAAAGCGCCATATAATGTAATACTGTACTGTACTGTACTATTTCACAAGGCCCACTATCATGTCACTTGCCATATTTATTCTTACATATCCACGTATATACTACAAAAACAACTGGGTAAAGAGCAGGGGAAATCTGAAGAAATGGGTCAGTGACCCCAAGAAAGGGGTCAATGACCTGAATTGTTCGAGAAATTGTTCGGTCAATGACCTGAATCGTTCGATCTTCGAGAAAGAGCTTTAAGATATTGTTCGAGAAAGATCGTGTATATGTATCTGTGTATGATACTGATAATGTATGTGTATATGTTTGTGTACATCTACATAATATAATGTAACGAGAGAGAGAGAGAGAGGGTGTGTGTGCAGAGCCGTTGCGAGGAATTATGCCCCCCCCGAAGGCAACACTTGGGGCCCCCATTATAAATAAAGCACCAAATAATGAATTTATTTATTAGACATAACCTCATAGGTAAAACATCTTAGCGAAAAGGTAAAGGATATACAAATTAAATAATTAAGCGACCGATACACAGACGCACACACACACACTCGCAAGGGGGCCCCTCAACACTCGCCCCCCCCCCCCCGGCCGGGGGGTACGGGGGCGGTTGCTACGGCTCTGTGTGTGTGTATGTGTGTGTGTATTTGAGATAGAGAGATCATGTGCATGTGTGTCTGTCTATAAATGTAAATGTGTGTGCTAGTCTATTTCATGCTTGTGTGTGTGTGTGTGTGTGTGAACGTTTTTGAGAACCTCGAGTAAAATGCGCTATATATAAGTCTTACTATAATCTCATGTGTGTGTGTACATATAATTGAATGTGTGTGTACATATAATTCAATGTGTGTGTACATATAATTCAATGTGTGTGTACATATAATTCAATGTGTGTGTGTACATATAATTCAATGTGTGTGTGTGTGTGTGTGCATATATTTCAATGTGTGTGTACATATAATTCAATGTGTGTGTGTGTGTGCATATAATTCAATGTGTGTGTACATATAATTCAATGTGTGTGTGTGTGTGTGTGTACATATAATTCAATGTGTGTGTGTGTGTAATTCAATGTGTGTGTGTGTGTGTGTGTGTGTGTGTATATAATTCAATGTGTGTGTGTATATAATTCAATGTGTGTGTATGTGCATATAATTCAATGTGTGTGTGTGTGTGTGTGTGTGCATATATTTCAATGTGTGTGTGTGTGTGTGCATATATTTCAATGTGTGTGTGTGTGCATACATTTCAATGTGTGTGTGTGTGCATATAATTCAGTGTGTGTGTGTGCATATAATTCAATGTGTGTGTGTGTGTGTGTGCATATATTTCAATGTGTGTGTGTGTGTGTGTGTGTGCATATATTTCAATGTGTGTGTGTGTGCATACATTTCAATGTGTGTGTGTGTGTGTGCATATAATTCAGTGTGTGTGTGTGCATATAATTCAATGTGTGTGTGTGTGCATATATTTCAATGTGTGTGTGTGTGCATATATTTCAATGTGTGTGTATATAATTCAATGTGTGTGTGTGTACATATAATTCAATGTGTGTGTGTGTATATAATCCAATGTGTGTGTGTGTATTGGCCGGCCGGCTGTGTAGGTGAAGATACTACGCTTGTTACGTTTGCTGGGTCGTGACGACGAGGAGACATCGGAGGCGATGAACGACATTCTGGCGCAAGTGGCCACCAACACCGAGTCCAACAAGAACGTTGGCAACGCCATCCTCTATGAGACAGTGCTCACCATCATGGAGACCAACTCGGAAACAGGACTGCGGGTAATATTGCCGCCCTCAATCTGTGGCTGTTAACCTTTGTTTAGTGCATGTGTGTTTGTTCTTGTATGTGTGTGTTTGTACTTATATGTATGTGTGTTTGTTCTTGTATGTGTATGTGTTTGTGTGTGTGTGTGTTTGTGCTTGTATGTATATGTGTTTCTGTGTGTGTGTGTGTGTTTGTGCTTGTATGTGTTTGTGCTTGTATGTGTTTGTGTTTGTGCTTGTATGTATATGTATTTGTGCTTGTATGTATGTATGTGTGTTTGTGCTTGTATGTATGTGTATTTGTGCTTGTATGTATGTGTGTTTGTGCTTGTATGTATGTATGTATGTGTGTTTGTGCTTATATGTTTATGTGTGTTTGTGCTTGTATGTATGTGTTTGTGTTTGTGCTTGTATGTATATGTGTTTGTGCTTGTATGTATGTGTGTTTGTGCTTGTATGTATGTGTGTTTGTTCTTGTGTGTGTGTGTGTTTGTGCTTGTATGTGTTTGTGTTTGTGCTTGTATGTATATGTGTTTGTGCTTGTATGTGTGTTTGTGCTTGTATGTATGTGTGTTTGTGCTTGTATGTATGTGTGTTTGCTCTTATATGTTTTGCTTGTATGTGTGTGTGTGTGTGTGTGTGTTTGTTCTTGTATGTATGTGTGTTTGTTCTTGTATGTATGTGTGTTTGTGCTTGTATGTATGTGTGTTTGTGCTTGTATGTATGTGTGTTTGTGTGTGTGTGTTTGTTCTTGTATGTATGTGTGTTTGTGCTTGTATGTATGTGTGTTTGCGCTTGTATGTATGTGTGTTTGCTCTTATATGTTTTGCTTGTATGTGTGTGTGTGTGTGTGTGTTTGTTCTTGTATGTATGTGTGTTTGTGCTTGTATGTATGTGTGTTTGCGCTTGTATGTATGTGTGTTTGTGCTTGTATGTATGTGTGTTTGCTCTTATATGTTTTGCTTGTATGTGTGTGTGTGTGTGTGTTTGTGCTTGTATGTATGTGTGTTTGTGCTTGTATGTATGTGTGTTTGTGCTTGTATGTATGTGTGTTTGTGCTTGTATGTATGTGTGTTTGCTCTTATATGTTTTGCTTGTATGTGTGTGTGTGTTTGTGCTTGTATGTATGTGTGTTTGCTCTTGTATGTATGTGTGTTTGTGCTTGTATGTATGTGTGTTTGCTCTTATATGTTTTGCTTGTATGTGTGTGTGTGTGTGTGTGTTTGTTCTTGTATGTATGTGTGTTTGTTCTTGTATGTATGCGTGTTTTGTGCTTGTATGTATGTGTGGTTGTTCTTGTATGTATGTGTGTTTGTGCTTGTATGTATGTGTTTGTGCTTGTATGTATGTGTGGTTGTTCTTGTATGTATGTGAGTTTGTGCTTGTATGTATTTGTGTGTGTTTGCTCTTGTATGTTTATGTGTGTGTGTTTGTGCTTGTATGCATGTGTGTTTGTGCTTGTATGTGTGTGTGTTTGTGCTTGTATGTGTGTGTGTGTGTGTGAAATGAAATGAAAATGTGTGTTTGTTATTGTATGTTTGTATTTATGTGTGTATTTGCTCTTGTATGTGTGTGTGTGTTTTTGTTGTTGCTTGTTTGTATGTGTGTATGTATTTGAATCACTGATCCTACTAAAGTCACTGAAGATGAGGCAACTCGAAACATTTCACAGTCATAGCTATCATTTGTGTTCTCCCTTACATCGTATGTGTGTTTGTGTGTATGTTTGTGCTTACATGTATGTGTGTATGTTTGTGCTTACATGTATGTGTGTGTGTATGTGTGTAGTAGTGTTGGCACGTATTGCAATCACAATCACAATGTTGCACTTCTCATTGCAATGAATGATATATTTTTTTCTGAACAACAACAATATATAAGAAAAATATTCAAGATACAATACAATTGGATACCAGCATTGAAAGCGATATAAATCACGATGGTAGCGCTTCGCTAAATATCTTGACAGTTTCATAATTAATGTGTACATTTGTTGCGGCTTTTCGCCTTGTTTGTGAATATGCGAGTGTAAGTGGATGTCTGTCTGTCTGTCTGTGTGTGTGAGAGAGTGAGTTTGTGTGTGTGTATGCGTTTTTGACCCGTTCATCGCTGATTAGCTGTTAGGTGGAGTGACGTCACTTTTGTGTGTGTGTTGGCGTTTGAACAGTCTGTCTGTCAGTTGGTGTGAGTCTCGAGTCTATTGAGCCAGGCCAAACGTACAATACACACAGCTCGCATTCTTGTTGTGTTCAATTTGTGGGCGTTGAAATGCCCGCAAATTAATTAATTAATAAATGTTTGTTTGTTTGTGTGTCAGGTATTGGCTGTGAACATTCTCGGTCGCTTCCTACTCAACACCGACAAGAACATTCGCTACGTGGCGCTCATCACACTGCTTCGCTGTGTCCATGTGGACATGCAGGCTGTGCAACGGCACCGCGCCACAATCGTCGAATGCCTCAAAGAGTCCGACGCCAGCATACAGCGACGCGCTATGGAACTGTGCTTTGCGCTGCTCAACGGCAACAATATTCGCGCCATCATGAAGGAGATGGTGGCGTTTATTGGCACATGTGATCAGGAACAGCAAGCCGAGTGTTCGTCCAAGTGTGTGACAGCCGCCGAGAAGTTTGCTCCCAATGTGCGCTGGCATATTGATACTTTATTGCAAGTATTGCGAGCTGTGAGTAAAACCCACACACACACTCTCTCTCTCTCTCCCCGTCCCTCTGTCTGTCTGTAAAGTAAAGTAAATTGCTTTATTGCACTCCATTAAGTAGGCTTTTCAGTACAATTTCAAACAATATATGTATATATACACACACACACACTCACTCTCTCTCACTGACAAATATTTGCACACACATATATGCGTACTTACACGGTATGTATCTACGACATCAAATAACACTTGCACACAAACATACACACACACGAGCGTATTATGTTTGTATGTATGTGTGCATCTGATTATGGTGGCGGGAGATTTATTCTCAGAGCATGTTAAAAAGGCATGCGACCGTTTTTGCAACCATAAATTACAAGAAAGACTAATGTAAATTAAAAAAAACCGTTTTATGTGACTAGATGATACAAATACAAAACAATATAAATACCTCACCATTACACTGCCCAATTAAAATTGTTTAATAAATTCTGCCATCTCTGTATGTCGTTGTATTTGTGTGTGTGTGTGTGTGTGTGTGTGTGTGTAAGTGTCTTTGTATATGTGACTGTGTGTATATGTCGGCAAATGTGTGTGTGTGTGTGTGTGCATACGTTTTACATTAACATGCACGCAGATAATCCACCACTTCTCGAATCACAGTATTTCAGACAAAGCACAAAGCACACTTGTTTACATACCCCTAT
>OU696591.1:5311498-5441498 GCA_916048095.2 Sacculina carcini | reverse complement strand
CTGTGTGCTTTTACGTATGTATCTATCTCTATTAATGTGTGTTTGTGTGTGTGTGTATGTGTGCCTTCTTCTGTGTGTTAGCTTACGTATGTATGTATCTCTATCAATGTTTGTTTGTGTGTGTATGCCTTCTGTGTGTGTTTATGTGTGCGTGCGTTAGTTTATGTATGTCTGTCTCTGTGTGTGTGTGTGTGTGCGTGTGTGTCTTTCTGTTTGTTTGTGTGTGTATGTTTCTGGCCTGGTTTGTGTGTGTATACATTTATTGTGTATGTTTGTGTGTGTGTGTGTCTGGCCTGTTGTCTGTATGCATTTGTTGTGTATGTTTGTGTTTGTTTGTTAGTGTATGTAATTCTTTCTATGTGTGTGTGTGTGTATCTGGGCTTATGTATCTTTGTAGGCAGCATGTAAGCAGTTTTCATAGGCCCAGTATAACTGGAGCTTATACAATGTACTTTGTGAGCTTATGTTATGTCTTATTTATACGCGTGATTTACCTCTCCGTGTGTTTATTATATTATATTTATCATGTGTACATGCATGCTTTTCTTGTATGTATATTTATGTATTAGTTGTGTGTTTATTATTGACTTACCTCTGAGTATATGAGTATGTATGTGTGTGTGTGTGTGTGTGTGTGTGTGTGTGTCACTGTAATGACAGAAGAACACACTTGTCAATTTGCTGGATTTCGACCAGCCTGCTCAATCATCTTCTTCTACGGCCGGTACAACATGTCACAACAACAACAACACTGGCACGTCTTCCACCGGCGCGCCGGCGACTGGACCGAGTCTGCTGGATCTTCTGGGTGCGACCGCTCTCTCTCTCTCTCTCTCTCTCTCTGTCTCTCTCTCTGTCTCAATGTCTCAGAATCCTATTTCATTCAATAATCTTCGTTGTGACAATGACTTTGTATCTAATCGATTGTTTCAGTGGCAGTTTTTGAGCTAATTCAATTGTGCGCAATCTTTTTTGTTTTGTATAATTCCCTACTTCTTAACGAGTCAATTCTTTATTATCAAAAACTTCTCTAATTTTGACAAAAAAAGACTAAAAGATGTACAATTACACTCTCCGACGCTTTGTGCATTTGTACTTAATAATAAGATGACTTCAAGTTGCTTATATCTGTGTGTAGGCGATATGAGTGTGACTGGCGACTCTGGTAAGACTGGTAACCTGACTGGTAACCTGGCTGGTAACCTGGCTGGTAACCTGGTTACCAACGGCAGTACGGTTAAAGCGCCTGTGTCAAGTTCGGCTACTACGCTGGCAGATAAGGGCGGATTATTGCCTCAACTGTTTGTTGAGCCTAACAGAGACAGGGCAACTTTGTCATCAACTGATTCTCCACCAAGTACTCACTCACTGACACACACATTACATTACATTGCATTAAGACATTTATATCGCGCTTTTCACCCGAGGGTCTCAAAAGCGCTCACACACACACACACACACACTCAAGCACAAGAGTCATACACATACACAATCACGAACACACACACTCACCTACATATACACACACACAAAACAGACAAGTACATATACGCACAAACACAAACATACACTCACGTTTACATACTCAAAAAAACACAAAAATGCACACGCACACACACATACATATTGAATAAGATAGCACAGCAGACATACAGCACAGAAGACAACACAACATACAACACATTAAGACAACACAGCAGGCATACAACGACATACACTCAGATTGACAAATCACAACACAATAGACACACAAATACAAACCAGAAAACACAACATAACAGACACACAAAGACATACACTCAAACAAATAGACACACACACACACATGCATACATACACTCGCGCATACATACACGCATACACGTACACACACAGTGCATAATGATGCACATTTATGTGTGAATATGCGTGTATGTATGCATGTACACATTGTGTGTGTGTGTGTGTGTGTGTGTGTATATCTGAAAAGACTGAACGTAGCGCTATCTGTTGAGTAATTGTGTCTTTGCTCTGCGTTTATTTATCAGTACGTAAAGAGCATGCTTTTTGTGGTATTTTATTGTATAATATTGAGTTCTATGTAAGTAACTATAAACGAGTAACTATGACTTTATATGTGTCTTTGTATGTGACCATGTGTGTGTGTGTTTGTGTGCTTGTATGTAACCATGTTTGTGTGTGTGTTTGTATGTGATCATGTGTGTGCTTGTATGTTTGTATGTAACCATGTCTGTGTGTGTGTTTGTATGTGACCATGTGTGTGCTTGTATGTTTGTATGTAACCATGTGTGTGTGTGTGTGTGTGCTTGTATGTGACCATGTGTGCGTGTGTGCTTGTATGTTTGTATGTTATCATGTGTTTGTGTGTGTGTGTGTGTGTGTGTGTGTGTGTGTGTGTTTATTTGTATGTGAATATGTGTGTGTGTTTGTGTGTGCTTGTATGTTTGTATGTAACCATGTGTGTGTTTGTGTGTTTATATATGATCAGGTGTGTGTGTGTGTGATTGTGTGTATATATCCATGTGTGTGTGTGTGTGCTTGTGTTTTTGTATATAACCATGTGTTTGTTTTTGTGTTTGTATATGATCATGTGTTTATGTATGTGTGTGTGTGTGTGTTTGTGTGTTTATACATATATATGTTTGTATGTGTGTGTGTGTCAGTTGCCGAGTTGCGGGTGTACGAACGTGCGCCATTGACGATGGACATGTCGTGTCGGCGTGCGTCACATTCGCCACACCAGTGTAACATCTTGGTAACCGTGCACAATGTATCCGTTCAAGACTCGGTCACCGATTTCGTACTGCAAGCCGCCGTTCCCAAGGTGCCACACTCTACTACTTCAACTGCTGTCTCTAGTTGTACTGCGTCGTGTGTCCATTCATCATTCCTCTGTGTGTGTGTGTGTGTGTGTATGTATATATGTGTGTTCTTACTAGTTGTTCTTACTAGTTGTCTTCGCAGGAATGAGTCAGAGGCTCATGACTCCCGCCTTGCAGTTGTCATATGTCTTCTTAAACAGTTGTGTCGTTGGCTGTTGTACTATGTCGCTTGGCAATATATATATGTGTGTGTTTGTGTGTCTATACTTGTGTATGTATACTTCTCTGTGTGTATGTTTGTGTGTGTATGTATGTATATATTTGTGTGAGTGTGTATGTATGTATATATTTGTGTGTGTGTGTGTGTATGTATATATTTGTGTGTGTTTGTGTACTTACGTGTGTTCATAGTTTATAGTTATTGCCCACAATACACAGCACAGCACAATACACAAACATAAATAACATTTGTGTGTGTATACTTATGTGTGTGTGTATATATACTTATGTGTGTGTGTATATACTTATGTGTGTATGTTTTTGTATATACTTATGTGTGTATGTGTGTGCATACTTATGCGTGTATGTGTATGTGTGTATACTTATGTGTGTGTGTGTGTATATATATACTTGTGTATGTGTGTGGATATATATATATATATTGTGTATGTGTATACTTGTGTATACTCATATGTGTGTGTATACTTATGTGTTTATGTGTGTGTATCTATATATAGTTATAGATACTTCCATATATTCAAACAATGTGGAAGTGTGTCTTGTACATACAGTTTGTCTTGAACACTACACTTACACACACACACATACACACACTTAAATATAGTTTTGTGTGTATACTTGTGTGTGTATGTGTGTATATACTTATGTGTGTGTGTATACTTATGTGTGTGTGTATACTTATGTGTGTGTGTACTTATGTGTGTGTGTGTGTGTGTATACTTGTGTATGTGTGTATATACTTATGTGTGTGTATACTTATGTGTATGTGTGTGTGTATACTTATGTGTATGTGTGTGTGTGTGTATATACTTATGTGTATGTGTGTGTGTGTGTCAGAGCGTGCAGTTGGAGATGCAGCCGGCGTCTGGTACACAGTTGTCTCCCCAACAAACCATCACTCAACGACTCTGTGTCAATAATCCCACCAAGGTAGGCTTTCAGTGAACACACACAAATACACATATGCACACATATATATACACATACACACACATTATATACACACTCACAAACACACTCACACAAATACACACATATATATACACACTCACAAACACACACACATATATATATATACTAGCATTAAAACCCGCCCGTTGTGCGGAAGAATTCATAAATATTGCAAATTAAAAATAAATAAGGCAAACTCATAAAAACCTTAATCAATTGAAAAGTCTAGATTTCATTATTTTTAATTTACATTTTGACAAAATATTTTCACTCAGCCCGCCTCATATTTAAACCCGGCCGACGTGCGGAATAATTCAGAACTCGAACACCATCCGTTCTGGTTCTTGAAGTCAAATCCATTAGTTTTGTATATGAATTCATTCTACACGGTGAAATTGAACGTTTTATTGCTGCCCGCGGGACATTTTTATTTCATAAAAATGAGCCATCGCTTCGTTTGCGTTTGAAGCCCCTGATCATTGAACCAGCGAACCATGAACCAGCGCAATTATGTCACCTCATATTCAAGCATACATACACAGACAGACAGATAATTTCTTCTTTATGTATATATATAGCATTAAAACCGCATTCAAACCCGCCCGTTGTGCGGAACAATTCATAAAAATATTGCAAATTAAAAATAAATAAGGCAAACTCATGAAGACCTTAATCAATTAAAAAGTCTAAATTTCATTATTTTTAATTTTATTTTGACAAAATATTTTCACTCAACCCGCCTCATATTTAAACCCGCCCGACGTGAGGAAAAATTCAGAACTCGAACACCATCCGTTCTGGTTCTTGAAGTCAAATCCATTAGTTTTGTATATGAATTCATTCTATACGGTGAAATTGAACGTTTTATTGCTGCCCGCGGGACATTTTTATTTCATAAAAATGAGCCATCGCTTCGTTTGCGTTTGAAGCCCCTGATAATTGAACCAGCGAGCCATGAGCCAGCGCAATTATGTCACCTCATATTCAAGCATACATACACAGACAGACAGATAATTTCTTCTTTATGTATATATATAGCATTAAAACCCGCCAGTTGTGCGGAGCAATTCATAACATGAAATTCATATTCAATTCATAAAAAATATGGAAAAATAAAAATGAAATAGGGTACACTCATAAAAATATTAATCAATTGAAAATTATAAGTTTAATTATTTTTATTTCGACACAATATTTCCCCTCAGTCCGCCTGAGTCATTTTTAAACCCGCCCGTCGTGCTGAATAATTCAGAACTCGAACACGATCCGTTCTGCATCTTGAAGTCAAATCCATTGGTTTTGTGTATGGATTAATTCTACAGGGTAAATTGAACGTTCTATTGTCTATAGTTGCTGCCCGCGGAACATTTTTATTTAAAAAAAAAAACTTTTTTTAAATGAACCATTTGAAAAAATGATCTAAAAACACTTTTTTAAACCCACCCGTCGTGCGGAACAATTCATACAATAAAATTCATATCAAATCCATAAAATATAATGAATACAAATTGAAAAGCAAAAAATGTAACCTATAAATATCTTAACCAATAGAAAAGTCTAAATGTGAATATTTTTGTTCTTATTTTGACAAATATTATCCCTCAACCCGCCTGATATATAAATCTGCCCGTCGTGTGGTATAATTCAGAACACAAACACGAAACAAACAATGAAAGATGATGAAATCTTTTCATCAGACTGTTTCCAAACTATATTTATTACTTAACATCATTCCCCAATATCATTTGCTCAATTACTATTTCACTTTTACCGCTATAATATTTATTGTTAAAATTTATATATTTTCCGCTATCATTAAAACCCAATATAACCTGAGTCAAACCTACCCAACCCAACCCAACCATTCAATCTTGACCGCTCTCAGCCTAGTCTGAGGTGATTTAACTTATTAGTTTGTGATCACAAAATATACTGATGCGATCATAATTTGTAATCAGAAGACTGAGATTATCTACCCCAGGGGTCCCAAACAGGCGGCCCACCAATACTTTTCTCTCAACCCGCCAATATAGTATCGGGACCAAACTGTAAGGTAGCTAAATTCACATTTGTTGCATAATGCGATATAATTTTACACCATTATCATATTATCTAATAATTCCCGGTTAATGCTTCCACTAATGCATCATATTCATACAGTTGTTATTTTTTGGATTACATCGATAATGCAGCCCTTGATATTACAGCCGATATTATATTATGCAATCTATATTCTGCTACGTATTATTCCTAATACATATATCATCAGATCGCAAAATATATTTAAAGGTTCACATCATTCTCCAAAATCATTTGCTTAAGAGCTATTCTACTTTTATCGCTAGAATATTTACTGCTAGCAAAATATCATATACCTCGCTATCATTTAAACCCACTCTTTATAGATACATTTAATTCGCCCGTCGTGCGGAACAGTTCATAAAATATAATTAATATTCAATTCATAAAAAAATTAGTGCAAATTGAAAAAGAAAAACAAACCCACAGGAAAGTTATAGCTAATCTAAAAGTCTAAATGTGAAATTTATGTTTCAATTTAGAAAACATGTTTTTCCACAACACTATCAAAACAATGCAACCTTCTGTCATCTCTATAATTCCAGGTTAATGCTTCCGCTAAAACAGCATAAGTTGGCATTACATGATATTGCAACCCATATCCTTATGCAACTTATGCTTATGCAACTTGAAATTAAACCAATTAAATTACACAGTTAAATTCAGTAGTTTACTTTGTTCCCAATAGCATTTTACCCGCCCGTCGTGCGGAACGTTATTGAGGACAATAAAGCCTTTATATTCAGTAGAGTGTAGCATTAATTAAACTGTACGCAATGAAACCACACCATCCATGCTTGGAGATAATATGATGCATTCTTAATTGTGATTGGGCTTCAGTGAAATTTAATCGGTGTATATTCCTGTGTAATCGCAAGTGCGCATAATAGCTGTCAAATTGGCAATATGTCCTTTTGACTTTACACCGCCGTAACTTCCTTCAGATACCCTTTGGAAAATTACAAATTATACCGTATTGTAGAAGAAAAGGTTTCTAGAACGATGGTATGATTTATTTTTATGTGTAACAAATAGTTACTGAGAAATAGTAGAAAAATGAATTAATTTTAGTCGCCCGGTGTTCAAGTGTAATTTTGGATGTATTTGAGAATTTTGCCAATTTTACACGTTTTTTGTATCATTTGTGGGTATAAATTATAGCTTTTCTTGTAGAACACAAAATTCTCTACACAGTAATATATTCCTGTGTAATCGCAAGTGCGCATAATAGCTGTCAAATTGGCAATATGTCCTTTTGACTTTACACCGGCGTAACATCCTTCAGATACACTTTGGAAAATTAATAATTATACCGTACTGTAGGAAACAAAATTTCTAGCACGATGGTATAATTAATTTTAATGTATGACAAATAGTTCCTGAGAAATGGGTATAAAAATGAATAAATTGTAGTCACCCGGTGTTCAAGTGTAATTTTGGATGTATTTGAGAATTTTGCCAATTTTACACGTTTTTTGTATCATTTGTGGGTATAAATTACACCTTTTCTTGTAGAACACAAAATTCTCTACACAGTAGTATATTCCTGTGTAATCGCAAGTGCGCATAATAGCTGTCAAATTGGCAATATGTCCTTTTGACTTTACACCGCCGTCACTTCCTTCAGATACACTTTGGAAAATTAAGAATTATACCGCATTTAAAAAAATACAATTTCCAGCACGATGATATAATTTATTTTAATGTGTGACAAATAGTTCCTGAGAAATAGGTAGAAAAATGAATTAATTTAGGCGCCCGGTGATCAAGTGTAATTTTGGATGTATTTGAAAATTTTGCAAATTTTACACATTTTTTGTATCATTTGTGGGTATAAATTATAACATTTCTTGTAGAACACAAAATTATCTACACAATAGTATAATTTTTATAGCTGTACCATTGCTGGTTTATGAGGAATAGATAGGGGAATATTTACCAAAACATTCACGGTTTCCAGTGCTAATTTTGCATTTTTGACTTTGTCATTTTGACTTCACACCGCCGTAACTTTTTTTTAATACACTTTGGAAAATTAAAAATTATACCGTGTTGTAGCAAACAAAATTCCCAGCATGATGGTATTATTTATTTAGTTGTGTGATAATTAGTTTTTGATACATAGAGAAAAAAGTATAGAAAATCGGACGCGTGGAGTATAAATATAATTTTGAATATAGATTGAAATTTTGTCATGTTTACATCTTTTATGTTCTATTTTTGGATATGAATTATAACCTATCTTGTAGAACAGAAAATTTTCTACACAGTGGTATAATTTGTTTGGCTGTACCATTTCTGGTTTATGAGGAGTAGATGGCAGAGCATTGACCACAATTTTCGCATTTTTCAGGGTTCATTTTGTCTTTTCACCGCTATAACTTTTTTTGATTTCATTTTTGAAATTTAAAATTTAATCTAAAGTGTAGACAAGAAAATTTCCAACGTGATGGTATAAATTGTTAGCGGGTAGACTGAGTGGTGGCCGAATAATAGCTGATAGAAAATGGACCAAGGAGGGTCGAACACACACACAGACACACACACACACACACACACACACACACACACACACAGACACACAGAGGATCTCTTTTATATATATAGACAAGAAAACTTCTAGTAAATATATCACGCGAGACGGGTACGGTATGACAGCTCAGAGCGAAGCGTAAGGAGTAAGAGAGTGAGAGTCATGATCAAAAGATTTATCAAAGAGATGATTGCGCAGAGAAGAGGAAAACGATGATAAGGATGTGGAGGAGATAACATGGGAGGGAAGATAAGAATATACCTCGCTATCATTTAAACCCACTCTTTATAGATACATTTAAGCCCGCCCGTCGAGCGGAACAGTTCATAAAATATAATTAATATTCAATTCATAAAAAAATTAGTGAAAATTGAAAAAGAAAAACAAACCCATAGGAAAGTTTTAGCCAATATAAAAGTAGAAATGTGAAATTTATGTTTCAATTTAGAAAACATGTTTTTCCACAACCCACCTCTTATTTAAAGCTGCCCGTCGTGCGGAATAATTCAGAACTCAAACACGAAACAAACACAAAGAAAATGGATGAAGAACGACCAACAGAAAAAGTCAAATTTGTAAATTCTTGTTTTAATTATTGACGATGTTTTTCCCTCAACACTGCTCAAATTCACACCCGTCCTTCGTGTGTAGTAATTCAGAAGTGTAACACTATCAAAACAATGAAACTTTCTGTCATCTCTATAATTCCAGATTTATGCGTCCGCTAAAACAGCATATTCATATAGTTGGCTTTGCATGATATTACAACCCATATCCTTATGCAGCTTAAGCTTATGCAGCTTGAAATTAAACCAATTAAATTATACAGTAAAATTCAGTAGTTTACTTTGTTCCCAGTAGCATTTTACCCGCCCGTCGTGCGGAACATGTGTAAATATTGAGGACAATTATGACTTTATATTCAGTATAGTGTAGCATTAATTAAACTGTACCCAATAAAACCACACCATCCATGCTTGGAGCTAATATGATGCATTCTTAATTGTGATTGGGCTTCAGTGAAATTTAATCGGTGTATATTCCTGTGTAATCGCAAGTGCGCATAATAGCTGTCAAATTGGTAATATGTCCTTTTGACTTTACACCGCCGTAACTTCCTTCAGATACACTTTGGAAAATTAAAAATTATACCGTATTGTAGAAAACAAAATTTCTAGCACGATGGTATAATTAATTTTAATGTATGACAAACAGTTCCTGAGAAATGGGTAGAAAAATGAATTAATTTTAGTCACCCGGTGTTCAAGTGTAATTTTGGATGTATTTGAGAATTTTGCCAATTTTACACGTTTTTTGTATCATTTGTGGGTATAAATTACACCTTTTCTTGTAGAACACAAAATTCTCTACACAGTAGTATATTCCTGTGTAATCGCAAGTGCGCATAATAGCTGTCAAATTGGCAATATGTCCTTTTGACTTTACACCGCCGTCACTTCCTTCAGATACACTTTGGAAAATTAAGAATTATACCGCATTTTAAAAAATACAATTTCCAGCACGATGATATAATTTATTTTAATGTGTGACAAATAGTTCCTGAGAAATAGGTAGAAAAATGAATTAATTTAGGCGCCCGGTGATCAAGTGTAATTTTGGATGTATTTGACAATTTTGCCAATTTTACACATTTTTTGTATCATTTGTGGGTATAAATTATAACTTTTCTTGTAGAACACAAAATTATCTACACAATAGTATAATTTTTATAGCTGTACCATTGCTGGTTTATGAGGAATAGATAGGGGAATATTTACCAAAACATTCACGGTTTCCAGTGCTAATTTTGCATTTTTGACTTTGTCATTTTGACTTCACACCGCCGTAACTTTTTTTCAATACACTTTGGAAAATTAAAAATTATACCGTGTTGTAGCAAACAAAATTCCCAGCATGATGGTATTATTTATTTAGTTGTGTGATAATTAGTTTTTGATACATAGAGAAAAAAGTATAGAAAATCGGACGCGTGGAGTTTAAATATAATTTTGAATATAGATTGAAATTTTGTCATGTTTACATCTTTTATGTTCTATTTTTGGATATGAATTATAACCTATCTTGTAGAACAGAAAATTCTCTACACAGTGGTATAATCTGTATTACTGTACCATTTCTGGTTTATGAGGAGTAGATGTAGGAATATTGACCAAAATTTTCGCATTTTTCAGGGTTCATTTTGTCTTTTCACCGCGATAACTTTTTTTGATTTCATTTTTAAAATTTTAAATTTATCCTATCGTGTAGACATGAAAATTTCCAACGTGATGGTATAAATTGTTAGCGGGTAGGCTGAGTGGTGGCCGAATAATAGCTGATAGAAAATGGACCAAGGAGGGTCGAACACACACACACACACACACAGACAGACACACAGAGGATCTCTTTTATATATATAGATATATATATATATATATATATATATATATATATATATATATATATATATATATATATATATATATATACACTCACAAACACGCACAAACACACACATACACATATATGCACACTCACAAACACACACACACACACACACATATATACACACTCACAAACACACACACACATACACACATATATACACACTTACAAACAGACACGCACACAGATACACACACACACACTCACAAAGACACACATATACACACATACACGCACTCACAGACACACACACTCACTCACACACACACACGCACGCACGCTTATATGAATGTGTGTGTGTGTGTTGGTAGTCTGTTCTGAAGATGCGTGTGCGGTTGAATTTCTCGCTGAACGGACGCGCCATGGTGGAACAATGCACTGTTGATCAATTTCCCGCCGCCTGCTACCAGTGACATCTAGCGGTCATCTTATGAACTACACACACACACACCTGCACACACATCTACAGACACACACACACACATGCACATACACATAGATAGAGAGAGAGGGAGGTATATATTCAGCACGTTTTTCCTCAAGTGTTGTCTATAGGAAGATACGTTGAATATGATATGTTGTGTGTGTGTGTGTGTTAGAGTATCAGTATTTGTGTGTGTGTGTGTGTGTGTGTGTGTGTTATGGATTTAGGTGGTGTTTTTTTCATACGCATTTTGCCAATTTGTGAATGCGATTTGTTATAAAGAATTTAGCATGTGTTCTATGTGTAGCACATGCATATATATATGTGTGTGTGTGTTGGTACATTCCTCTGGCTGATGAGTGTTATTTGTGTGTGTGTGTGTGTGTGTGTGTGTGTGTTTGTGTGTATGTTAATGAGTAATTCTCCCCAGCAGCAGCCTACGGCAAAATATCACTTTTCTGAGATGTTTTGCACTACGCAAGTCGCTGAGTTTTTCCAGCCCTGATGTTCTGTTTGTTTTTTTGTGTTGATTTTTTCGCCTGTCTGTGAACACTGGAAATTATATTCGATTCATTTAGGGATCTGTTTTCCGTCTGTGTGTGTGTGTGTGTGTGTGTTTTGTTTCTGTGTGGAATTATATGTGAAAGGAACTGTGAAGTAATTCCGGGCGTTCAATAGCATATATCTTTTTTATACAATATCTTACACATATCTACATATCTTGTATATCCAAAACAAAACTGTTCGACAATATTTCCAACCATAATTTTCAGCAAGCATACAATACTAACATGTTCTCTGTTTTTTTCTCTTCATATTAATTCGTGATCAATGTTGAAATTGGTATTTTATAAATAAATCGAATTCGATCATTCCTGTTGCCAACGTTTTATCATTGTGTTTTTATTCTGCTTGTTTATCCGTGTTTTTGTCTATGCGGGATATTTATTTTCCATTGTGCCTAATTTGTGAACATATATTTTTCTCTGTGTTTGGCTGCTTCAATTTTGCAGCGTTAGCAGTTTTCTGTCTGGGCAACTTTAGTAAACATACGCGCGCGCACTAATCCGGTGATTATGTACAGTGCTTTATGTAAATTTATTGGTATGTGTGTTTGTTTGCCCATGCACATGCACTTAATACACTCACGATACATTGTTTTCTATTGAATTTTGGAATGTGTGTGTTTTTATCGCAGTAAAGTTGAAGTTCAAAATTTACAGCAGGAAAAAATGTTGAACAAGCGAAATATTTAGCATTGAACAATTGAACTAATAATGAGATAATTATCATTATTATTGATAAAATCGAAGAACAAAGTGAAATTTAATTAATGTGATTGATATATCTTGTGTAACTGCAATTCCTATACACATTGATAATCATTTTTGGGCGTTTCCAGTACACATGGGGCCACCGTAGGGTGGTAATAGTGCACTTGCACTCTTCCCATGCTACTGGATTTGCCTGTAATTAATAATAACAATAACAATAACCAAAAAAGACCATTAGAAAAGACATACAGCCGACATACAGCCCTCTTTCCAACTTTCAATCCATTCAACTCGTGAATTTACAATGGCGATTACAGATGACCTTGCATGCAATCTTAAATGTGTTTTACCGATCATAAAACGGGTCAAATGTTGAATATATGAGTATTTTAAAGTTTCTACCTGAAATAAATCGCGTTATTGTTGGCTGTCTTGATCGTAAAATTTGAACTGCTCTTTGGGACAATTCCTGCGCATTCAGAAAGCACATCTACTTTGGCACGAACATTTTATTGTCGACATCCTCAAGTTGGCGTTCTCTATGGCATTTGATCGTCGCATAAACAGGTCTGTAGAGAGTCACGTCTTGGTCTGTAGAGATGCACGTACACTGTTTACGAGCAAGCGCTGGTAGCGTGTGGGCTCATGCAGAGACGTGTCAAGGTCTCCGTGGCTATGACGGTATCGAGAAAGCAATCATCGCCTCAAAGGTCAATACACTGCACTGGTGCAGGAAACACGCCACATTTCCACCACTAATCAGCCGCGACGTTCACACACACATACACACGGTTTCACTGCGCGTCACGCTTCGACAACGTGAAATTACACGCAGAAACGCCAAGGACAGAAATAAGGAAAACCGCTGACACTTGGAATAAATAGGTGTATTCGTTGCGCCTCCACCAATTAAGGCACAAAATTATTTGCAAATATCTCTTGTGCAACATGTAGAGATAGATATGTGTAATGTGCGCTTGAAACCAGAGAACCCACAAGAAGTAATATACCAACGATGCCAAAAAGCAATGTATCCAAAATCCAACAATATAATATGTCAATGTAAATCTGTTTTTCTTATGTAGACAAATCGTCAGACTTACTCACTAACAGACTCAGACAGACAAACAGACTTATGTCGATAAACTATCAACAACAATAAATAACACGAAATTGAAGTTAATAAAGCACCGGATGGTTAGCTGCCTTAAGAAGCAAGTCTTGCTGAATAATCGCTTGCTTGCTAGGCTTGATAAGTAGAGGCGGAGACAGAACCGCCACTGCCTGTCCAGTTGGTGTGCACGAATTTGCCCGGCTGTGATGTCAACTCGTACGTGTGTGCGCCGAAATAGTCTCGCTGAGCTTGCAGCAAATTGGCGGGCAGACGGCCACAACGATATCCGTCGTAGAAGGCTAGCGCGGTGCTGAAACAGGGAGTGGGCACACCTAGCCCCGCGGCGGTGGCCACCACGGATCTCCACGCCTTCTGACAGCGATGTAGAGCGTCGGTGAAGAACTGGTCGAGCATCAGGTTGGACAGTCGTGGGTTCTTGACAAATGCGTCCTTGATGTTGCCCAGGAAGACGCTGCGGATGATACAGCCTCCACGCCACATGAGGGCGATGCCTCCGTAGTTGAGGTTCCACTTGAACGCGCCGGCAGCTTCGCGCAACAGCATGAAGCCCTGGGCATAAGACACGATTTTGGAGGCGTACAGCGCCTGTCTGATTTGCTCGACGAATAAATCGCGGTCTCCTTCGTACGAGCTGCTCGCCGGTCCTTGTAGACTGGCCGAGGCCGTCTCACGCTCCGTTTTCAGACTGGACAAGCAGCGCGCGAACACCGACTCGCCAATCAGAGTGACGGGAACGCCGAACTCAAGCGCCGACACAGCCGTCCACTTGCCCGTGCCTTTCTGGCCGGCGGCGTCGCGGATTTTCTCGAGCAGCGGCGCTCCGTCGACGTCGCGGAACTTGAGAATGTCGGCCGTGATCTCGACCAGAAACGAGTCCAGCTCGCCGCCGTTCCACTTGGCGAACACGCGCGACATTTCGTCGTGCGACATGTGCAGCGATTCGCGCATCAAGTGATACGCCTCGCAGATCAGCTGCATGTCGCCGTACTCGATGCCGTTGTGCACCATCTTGACGAAGTGGCCAGCACCGTCCTCGCCCACCCAGTCGCAACACGGCTCGTCGCCAACCTTGGCGCAAATCGCCTGAAATATCGGCCGAATACTGGGCCAGGCCTGTGAGTGGCCGCCGGGCATCAGCGAGGGGCCGCGACGAGCCCCCTCCTCCCCTCCAGACACCCCACTGCCCACGTACAACAGTCCACGCTCCTGCAGTCGCTGACAACGTCGCCTCGTGTCCTGGTACTCGGAGTTTCCGCCGTCAATGATGATATCGCCGCTGTCCAGCAACGGAATCAGTTGATCGATAAACGCGTCGACGGCCGCACCCGCCTTGACCAGCAGCATAACACGACGAGGACTCTTCAGAGAGTCGACCATCTGCTGCAGTGAATGCGCACCAATTACGTGGGTTCCTTTCGCTTCGTTCGCCAGAAAGTGGTCAACTTTGGACACGGTGCGATTGTAGACACACACGACGAAACCGTGGTCGTTCATGTTGAGAACAATGTTCTGCCCCATCACGGCCAGACCAATCAGGGCAATATCCGCCTTTTTATCAGCCATTGTTGAATACCTAAAACAAACTGTGCAAAACTACACGATGAACACGAATATCGACAACACACACTCACGACACACACCAATAACTGAATGATGCATGGCAAGACGAGTAACTAATGTATAGTGCTGCCAATTGACCTCAGAAACTCACTAGGAGGAATCATACGGTTGGTTTCATTTATACTTTAATTGTTGAGTCTGTTGTCACTTGATTTATTTTAATTTAAACATGGATCTATTTTCATTATTAAAATATATTATATCAACGAACAATTCTAGACGAATGCTGCGCAGTTGCGCTTGCTGTAATTGTTGGACTTGAACAACAACAACAACGTTGGACTTGGCGTACGTTTCTAGATGTTATTTCAATCTCACATTATATATATGTTTATTTAAAGTTGTTCCATGCACTTTACTTTCTGACGTGATAAGTGATGTTTTTTGAGTGACGTGTTGCCAATGCAACGCCACCTAGAAAACTAGTGGTCTAGGTGGCGTTGGGTGCGTTTGGCATTTGATGTGTTTGAGCTGTGATCTGAGCTTAGCCTGCAAACATTCATATATTTTAATTGCTTATACAAAGTTGACATTATTACGTTTGTATTAAATATAGGGAAATCGGTATAGTTCATGCGCTCCCGTACACAGACAGCTTGTAACAGCTGTTTGGCAAATACACTTTCCATTGGTTTTACATTTTTAAACCATCGAATTCGCATATGAAAGCAGTGTATTTTGAAAGGATTGTGAACGGTGAACATTGCGGTGACGATTGTTGGTTCACGTGAATGACGCTTATTGAGCAAGTTAATCAAATATACCGCTCTCTCAGAGCATACGGCTAGCTCCCGAGTAGCTCAGTGGTTAGGCGCTGAACTCTCTTGTCAGAGGTTCGCGGTTCGCATACTGGCTCGGGTTCGTTCATCAACCGCTTGAGTCTACCGGGAGTCACCACTGTAGATGGGCGCACAGTGGGGCGCGCCATATAGTCTAAATACTGGCTGGTGCGCGCTTAAAACGACAATAACAACAGATCATACGGCTCTGATACACAGCTGCTATGGCCAGCATTTGTTTTGCGCGTGCCATTGCTGAACACTATCAACTGCAGGCAACGCCTTCAGCTTTCTTTTTCCCTTTTCATATCAGATCAGATTATAAGCGGCAGTATGGCCTTTTCAACGGCACTCCCTGATGTTTTCTGTGTTTTTTCAATCTGCAATCACACAACAGTGCCTTGTGTTAACACTCAAATAACCGGTCTATACTTATATATATATATATATATATATATATATATATATATATATATATATATATATATATATATATATATATATATATATATATATATATATATACATATACATGTATGTATACATATGTACAGTTAATTATACATATCAGTGCACATAATTGTACCCCAAATTATTGCACAACACATTCTATATACATAATATATTTATCACATAACACACTATACAACACATGATACTGCGAAAGTCTTTTTTGCACGTATTTATATTCACATGCACCTTAATCATATGTAATCAATTAGTATCTTGTCTATTCTTGTTCTCAGTGGCGGCGCCAGGATTTATCCGATGGGGGAGCTGATGGGGGGGGGGGTAAGGAAAAAGTTGAGTGGGCTTGGCGAAACATGAAGAACTACACTCGAACGCTGACTACATGATATTATAATAAGAGACTGGGGCACACTGATTCAGTCCTCGAACTTGAGCCATACTTGAAGGACATTATATATAGAACGAAACGAGGTGAATACCATAGGATAGAACATATAATGACACATTGACACACATGCAAACATCATTACAGTAACAAATACTTAATTACTGTAAGACAAATAAGATTACTGTAGGACAACAAAGTTTAATTTACAGTGGTAAGATATTTTTAATGTCCATGATTAAGATTTTTGAGGGGGCTTAGGGGGGCTTGACATATTTGGGGGGGGGGGGGGCTGGAGCCCGCCTTGGTGCCGCCACTGCTTATTCTCGGCTTCTGCTCTCGTTGAAGTTTGCTGTTAGCTGAGCTTTCTTGTCTTGGCGTGCGCTAATGCAACACAGTCACATCCCACTGTCCGATTTGAAGGCTGTAAAGATTTCGTAAATAATTTCGCAGAAAAGTGGTGAATACACAATTCGTGAACGAGGCAGATGTGAGAATGGACACAATTGTATGAACGGGAACCGCAGAACGATACCGAATTGGAAGAGCATTTGGTTTTATCTTTTTCGTTCTGTCTTATTATTATTATTATTATTGAACAAAACGAACAAAGTGACACAGGAAGAGCGCAAGCGCTATAAACTGCATCATGCAGCCCCTGCGCACTTTGAATGTGGAGAATAAGAGAAAGAGAAAAAGAAAAAATACACAAAGACAATATGACACACATAATCATGACAGATCAATACATCACCCATCCACACACACACACACACACACACACACACACACACACACACACAAGCTTTCAATTGATATGATACATACGAAAATGACTAGCTCAAAAGATATTGCACAATATGCTGCACAAGAAGTGCAGAACAACTATTTGACTAGATTAATTCGCAAGAAACACACACACACACACGCACACTAACATAAACGCACTCGCACGAACACACATACACGATGTTCGCACACACACATACACACACATCACAAAACGATCCATAAAAAATATAAATAAATAATTACATAGGTCAATCTCAAAATAAGTCTCAAATAAATGAATAAATAAATAATTTAGGTGGAACTAAACTCGTCAATTTCTCAAAACTTTGTTGGCAGCACTTTTGAATGATCGGACTGTGCTGGGCCTGCACACACCCTCATCCAACCGATTCCACAACCGCACAGAGCTGGCAACGAAACTACGCTTAAACTGATTCGTTCTGCATTTTGGCTCTTGTAGGCAGAGCGAATGTGAATTTACTGCCAGTCGAGTGACCTTAGCAAAGTGTCGCTGATGAGACACAGCACCGTGCAGAGGGTGTCTTTCATTGGTCAATATCTTGAACAGCATACAAACGTTGGAGATGTCCCTACGATGACCAAGATTCCAGCATGCATCTCCACCACAGAGGAAGCTGGCAGAGGAGCCAACTCTGTCAATGAGCCAGAGATGCGAATCAGCAGCTGACGACCAAACAGGAGCACAGTACTCGAGAACAGGAAGAACGAAGCAGCGCAAACACGAGGCAGATATCGAACGATCATTGAGTACACGATATGCCTTTCAAAGAATTCCAAGTTTCTGAGAAGCGGAAACCACAAGACGACGAACCTGTTTCTCAAAAGTCAGCCTTGAATCGAATCGAACTCCAAGGATATCGACTGCGTTACATTCTTCCACTGCGCAGCCATTAACCAACAAAGGATCGAGCGATGGATTCAATGTGCGAGACCGAGAAACACACAAAAACTTCGACTTTCTTGAGTTAAGCTTCATATTCCAAGTGTCACACCATATGGATATTCTGCGCAGGTCTTCGTTCAGTGACCAACTCACATTGGGTCGCCGCTCTGGAGTGTCAACGGTAGCCACCATAGTTACATCATCCGCGTAAGCAAAAACAGGATGCGAAGTTAGGCTGAGCAGATCTGATGTGTAGACATTGAACAAGAGAGGACCCAATACACTCCCTTGACTGGGTAAATCTGCTGCCTTTTTCGGAGCTGAACAAACTCCTTCTTACTCCGGCTAACTCCTCATCATGTTTTTGAGTTGTCTGAATTCATTGGAATTTATTTGCTGTAGCGCTCACGTAGAGACATTCTGTTGAACAGCGCAAAATTCTGCTTCAACTGAACCGCGTGTTTTATTTGTTGTCGTTTTTTTAATTCTTGTGTTGAATTTTTTTTAATTCTTGTGTTGGTGGTTGTTCTGCTCGCCAGCCGACGTCCACTCGGTGCCAAATGTAGACGTTGTTGTTGTCGGTGTTGGGCGGCACGTGTGTGTGTGCGTGCGTGGTTGGGCTGGTGTTGGTACTGTCTGTTCACGTGTTAATCGTGGGTGAGCTTGTCGTGTGACTGAAATTGTCTCTCTAATTGACTAAATTGTCTCTATAATTGACTAAATTGTCTCTCTAATTGACTAAATTGTCTCTCTAATTTACTAAATTGTCTCTCTAATTTACTAAATTGTCTTTCTAATTGACTAAATTGTCTCTCTAATTGACTAAATTGTTTCTCTAATTGACTAAAATGTCTCTCTAATTGACTAAAATGTCTCTCTAATTGACTAAAATGTATCTCTAATTGACTAAATTGTCTCTCTAATTGACTAAATTGTCTCTCTAATTGACTAAAATGTCTCTCTAATTGACTAAATTGTCTCTCTAATTTACTAAATTGTCTCTCTAATTGACTAAATTGTCTCTCTAATTGACTAAATTGTCCCTTTAATTGACTAAATTGTCTCTCTAATTGACTAAATTTTCTCTCTAATTGACTAAATTGTCTCTCTAATTGACTAAATTGTCTCTCTAATTGACTAAAATGTCTCTCTAATTGACTAAATTGTCTCTCTAATTTACTAAATTGTCTCTCTAATTGACTAAATTGTCTCTCTAATTGACTAAATTGTTCTAATTGACTAAAATGTCTCTCTAATTGACTAAATTGTCTCTCTAATTGACTAAATTCTCTCTATAATTGACTAAATTGTCTCTAATTTACTAAATTGTCTCTCTAATTTACTAAAATGTCTCTTTAATTGACTAAATTGTCTCTAATTGACTAAATTGTCTCTCTAATTGACTAAATTGTCTCTCTAATTGACTAAATTGTCTCTCTAATTGACTAAATTGTCTCTTTAATTGACTAAATTGTCTCTAATTGACTAAATTGTCTCTTTAATTGACTAAATTGTCTCTAATTTACTAAATTGTCTCTCTAATTTACTAAATTGTCTGTCTAATTGACTGAATTGTCTCTCTAATTGACTAAATTGTCTCTCTAATTGACTAAAATGTCTCTTTGTGTGTTCAGTGTGGATTTAGATTGAGATTTTCACTAATAAACGACAATGTTTGCAACGTTACCGGCTTTTAAATTCATTTTTATGTGATGAAATGTCTATTGTTTTGATAATTAAATGAAGTAAAATAAATTCTTAATAAATGTATATAAATAAATGCTAGATGTTTTGATATGTTTTGTAATGTTTAATGTTTTGATTAAATCATTTAGTTAATCGCCGTTGTGGCATATTAACAATCGTACATTGTGAGTAGTTCTGATATGTGCGTGATTTTTCAAGGCAGCGGATCAATGATCAAATGGATCAAAGCGATCAAAATGATCAAAGTGCATGAATATTTCAGCCATTAAATTCACACTCTTTCATTTTCCCTTTTTTCATTGATTTCAATAATAATAATATGAACTTTATTGGGTTTTCATTATTATAAGGATTTAAATTATCCCATTCTTCTCGTAATAATGGAGTTTGTCTTTTTACCAACTAATTAACCACTAAGTTCTTATCTTGTTTTTGTTTCTATACACAACCAATTTTAATTTTATTTTTTTACATTCGACTCGCATTCGTATTTGTATGCGTGGATGAAATTGTATTTCTACGTACAGGATCGTTTATACACAACCCACGTGCATTGTGTAATAATTCTGTTTTTCCTACGAATGAATTTGAATTTGACTCGGCACATCGACTGTTCTCAGCTGAATTATACGCTGCACTACAAATCTGTGTGTATTTGTGTTTGTTTGTGTGCGTTTGATTTCACACCTAGCACAGCCATGTTGTCCATATGCAAGTCTTCCCGTATGGGAAAGATTGAGAAACCTCGACCGCTGCGAACCAACAGCACTCCGACAGTGAGCACGGCCAAATGTGAGTTATTATTCATTAATCATTAATTACAGGCAAATACAGTAGCATGGGGGAAGAGTGCAAGTGCACTATTACCACCCTGTGCGGTGGCCCCCCATGTGTACTGGAAACTAACCAAACAGATGTAGAGAATTCAAAAAATATATAATTCCAGAGAGAAAGAGATTTCGAAGACAAAGTAATAAAGAAATACCATTAATATTTAATCGAATATCACTCCATAATGTCACACTCCGCCCACCCTCATCAATAAATAACAACAATTAACAATAAATATATATATGATTCAATAAATGAAGGGCTTTTGCTCTGGTGAGTTGTGTGGCTGTCTTGTCTACTGTATCAGGAAGATGGACGAACTGTTTCGTGGAGAACATCTGAACAGCGTGGAATTGAACTATATAATAATTTCTCAGATTCTTCCATGTTTGCTTTTGGGTAATTTGATCCTCAGTTTTTTATTTGTTATTGGCAACATTTTCCTGTTTCTATCGTATTATTTGCGTCTCGTGTCATTTTGTAGTCACAATTTTCAATATCATCGCCGGTGAGTTAAAGAAACTAAATTATCATACAATGAATTATTTGAACATATCAGCGAATTTTCCCATTGTAAATGATTTATTACCATTTTTAGAACATGTATATATTTGTGTTAATTATATCGCGAAGTTACATCAAGTATTAACACATGCATTTTGCATTATTACCGATATTTTGTGTTTGAAGTCGGTTACGGTCAAATTTACAGATTTTATTGTCTGTGTTTATGGCTCGTGGGTTTTTCCAATGAGCACCACCTTCTGTGGTGCAATAATTGACGATTTTTAACCGATCTGACTACCACTTTATTAACCGATCACGTGGAATAATTTTGTGTCCGTTGTTTCTTTCCTGCTATTTGCTAAATGTCTCTGTGGCAGACACACTATTGGGGAATGGAAGAGTTGCCAAGTGGGAAGCTAAAGGTCGGACAGAACTGGACAACTATGTGTGTTTTTATCAATTAAAATTCGTTTATTTTTGTTTCTATAATAACCTCTAATGACATTTACTTTGATGTAACAACTGAATTAATTGAATTTATCAGCGCTGTGTTGTGTGGAAAATGAAGAGATGTCTCATTAAGAAGTGGGGAATCAGAGAGTGAGAAAAAAGGTTAAGAACCACTGTTATAGTCTGTCATAGCGAGTTAGTTCATGTGTGTGTGTGTGTATGTTAGTGGAGGCGGTGTTATGTGATGTGGAGCGTATGTGTCGCATGTTGGGAGGCGAGCAGGCATGCTCTGTCGACACGTTGTCTTCGTCTGTTACCAGTGTATGGTATCATGTCAAGCTGGTCGGCGCACAACTCGATCATGTCTACAAATGTCAGTCTCCTCAGCTACCGTTTTCCAATCGGCTCTGTCGGATAATTACTATTGAAATTAATAAATATATTGAAATAAGAACTTAACTTCAAATCATATATATTATATCAATTTTACATAATTTTATTTGATATTTTTCGCAAGACGTACTGCGTGTATAATTTTGTCAGCGACCATTTTCTCATTTGAGCGTAAACAATTCACTATTCTTGTTGACCGTGTCTTTTGAGCTAAAGGCGTCTTTCAGAGATCTATGCTAAATGCTTTCAATTGTAAGACAAGTGTAAAATAGAAGCCACTTTAGAAGCCAGTATATAAGCAGCATTAAACAGTTTTATTGCTTTATTTTGACATATTTTTGTCGTCAATGTATGTATGTGTGTGTGTGTTTGTGTTTGTGTGATTGCAGCCGAGATGGATGGGCTGTTTGGTGTGATTCGGCAGGCGTGTGGCGACGAGGCGCTGGACAGGGCGTGTCGTGTGCGATTGCTTGAACTGATTGAGCTGCGAGCCCAACAGTGTCCGTGGGCCATCAACACGCAAGTGTCCAACTACTATCGCCAACAATTGCTTCTTATTGAGGTATAAGCCCACCTACCATTTCCCACGTCTCATTCCCATTCCCATGTCTCATTGAGGTATAAGCCCACCTACCATTTCCCACGTCTCGTTCCCATTACCAGGTTTCATTGAGGTATAATCCCACCTAACATTTCCCAGGTATCGTTCCCATTACCATGTCTCATTGAGGTATAAGCCCACCTACCATTATCCAGGTTTCATTCCCATGTTTCGTTTCCATTCCCATTCCCATGTCTCATTGAGGTACACGCTCCTGATACAAACCTTTTCCCATCTCTATGTCCTTTTACCATTCCCATGTTTCATTTCCATTCCCCTGTCTCGTTCCCATCTTCATGTCTCATTCCCATTCCCATATATCATTCTCATTACCATGTATCGTAAATGTGCAAGCCTTTTACTATGCCTCATATCAGCGTCATTCACACATTCACACATGCATATTTATCATTATTATCACTTGTATACTCGTGTATTCGCCTCTCGCCGTCATGCTGTGCTGTCAGAACGAACAACAACAACAACAACAACAACAACAACAACAGTGTTTCTTGCCGACCAACGTAGGCGGAGGAGGCGGTGGTTCAGGCGTCGCTCAACAACTAACAACACCACCGCCCGCGCCGCCGACCGGCGCCGCCGAGCTACAGCCGCCGCCGCTTCCCGCACTGCTCAGCGACGGCGAGGTGGTGCGCGGTTCAGGCCGGTACCCGCGACCGCTCAACGTCGCCGGCCACTACAAGGACGAAGTGGTCATTCGCAACTCGGACTCGGGCAAAGGTGGGCTCTGCTTGTTTGACACGGTCGTTTGCTGTGTGTGTGCGTGCGTGTCTATGTGTGTGTGACTGTGTGTGAATGTATGCTTGTGTGTGCCTGGGTGTGTTTGAGTGTGTTTGAGTGTGTGTATGCCTGTGTGTGTGTGCATGCATGTGTTTGTGTGTGTTAGAGCGTGTGTGTATATGTGTGTGAGAGTGTATATGTGTATGTGTGTGTAAGAGAGCGTGTATGTATGTGTGTGAGAGAGTGTGTATGTGTGTCTGGGTGTGTTTTGTTGTCATTTCTTACAGGTAGTAACTTAATGTTGTCGTTGAAGTGTGTCTTGTAAATTTAATTGCATTAATTTCAACAATACTTTTGTCTGTGCAGTTTTTTGCATATCACATTCCAATAATACCTTTATCCGTATGTATATATATATATGTGTGTGTGTGTGTGTGTGTGTGTGAGTATTGGACGGATAGTGATGGGAGTACAGGGTACTCGAGTACATGAGATAGAGGCACTCAGTCAGACAGTGATTTCCTTGCAGCGAGGTGATATCCTTCTCATTCACTTCCTCATCTATTCTGTCTTCCAACTTGCCTCTCCGTTCTATATCACATCTCTCTACTCCAGCTGGCCTCGTGTCTCAATGCATTTGATTTCTCTAAGACGGCCAATTCGGCTTGTAGTAAATGCGCTTCTCTTTGTAACAACCATAGTTTGTAGAATTCTACAATTTCACCTGTGAATTACTTGCCAATCTGGGGTTGTGTGGTTTTGTTTTGGGTTTCTTTTATTTTTTGGTTTAGAAGGTAATTTTTCGACTTGAATGATTGAAAATTCAGCACGCTGGCTACTATTTTCTTATACAGTATTCTCATAATGCTGACAACCATAGCTCTACACACCTGCTTTTATACGATATCTGATTTTATTCATGTTTACACCTCCATACTTGTGTAATTTTGTTTTTTGTTCTTTATTCTTGTCGTGTATTCAAGCATGCTTCAACTTTATCGTCGTATGATCTGTGTGTGTGTGTGTGTGTATGTGTGTGTGTGTGTGTGTGTGTGTGTGTGTGTGTGTCAGTGGAGCACGGAACTAGAGAGAGAATGGTGCAGATTCGCGGAGAAACGGAGGATAATGTCATGTGAGTACGCAACACACACACACACACACACACACACACACGCATATTACTAGGAAGTTTAATCGATTCCTCCAGAATTGTGAATTATTAGAGCTTAGGTGAAGATTTATTTTTGTCCCAGTAATGCTGCCGTATATTCGACAGAGTGAATAAATTCTCCTGGATTTTGTCACCGATTTCGATTCGGTAATTTAAGTAATAATTTATTTAATAAGTATTAAGTAAGAATTAATTTAAGTAGTCATGTATCATTTGTTTATTTTCTGGATAAAAACGTTGGTCGATTTAAAAGAAATGTATTGAACGACGATGCATTCAATTATCAGATAATCTTATGTTTTTATCAACTTTTACGTATTTATATATCGTTCTCAATTGAATATCCCCATCGTGTGTGTGTGTTAACGAGACTTACCAATCAGCAGTGTGTATTGCCTGCCACTGTAACATACACACAAACTTGTCTACACAGCGTGTCTGTCAAGTTTCACTCACTGATCTTGCTAATCGGCCACTATTAGCGGGTGTTTTCTTCGCTGGCTGTTTTTGTTTCTGTGTTGTTGTTGTTGTTGTTGTTGTTGTTTCTGTGTTGTTGATGTTGTTGTGTGCTTGCACGCTGCGGGCCTGGTTGTTGTATTTCTTGTTGTTGTTGTTGTCATGCTTGGGCGCTTGTGGTTGTCGTTTGTTGTTTGTTGTTGTGTGCGAGCGTTGCACCAGGGTGGTGTGCTCAGTCACCGTGGTGTATCTAGTCTCCACCACCTCGGTGATTCGTTCGACAGTATACTGCTGCTCAATATTTTCACCAGTGCCGGCGGAGGGCGGGATGTGGGCGCTCTTGGTCTGTACCCTGCCCTCTTTAAGTCGCGATTGTTGTGACATTGTTTGGCTGCATTCCGAGTAACTCTCACACTTCTCTTTCTCGCCGCTGTCACCGTTTTGGCTCGACTTGGTCTTGCTAGTCAAGAGTCGATGGCTGGCGTTTTTGCCGCTAATCTGTGACGTCGGGCCACTGCGCTGCTTGCCAATGCTGTTGGTTTTTGCTTGTGTTATTGATGCTGTCGATTTGGCGGCACTGTTGGTCGTACATTTTGTATTTGCACGTCGTGTTGTGTTTATTGCTGGTGCTTGGCGGTTATTTGAGCTGTTCGGCGCAGCTTGTGACGCTTGCTGCTTATTTCCTTGACGACCTGTCTTGAGTTTAGCTGCCTGGGCGTGTTTGGCCGCTGTTTCCGTGCGCTGTGTGTTATTATTGGCGGGCGTGTGCGTTCTACTGCCATTCATTGTGGTTCGTTCAACCACTGTGTTCACATTGCCAGTGGATTTGCTTTGTGACTTTCTGACAGCGCCCATTTTGGCACTGTTTGGTGTTTTCTGTGCTGACAATGTCCGGTGGCAGGGTCTATCTTTAGTGCCAGAACTCTCGCATGAATTTTGTCTTCGTGCTATCGTGTCGTGCTTAATGCCAGTCTGTTTGATTGATCCCACACTTGGTACGCTGGTCTGTCGTGCTATTTCTGTCACTGATTTGGCCGCGCCATTATGACCAAGCCGGGTCTTATCTTGTATCTCACGAGTGCGTTGACTCGGTGTGCTATTCTGTCTTGCTGGCGTTCTATACGACGCGGCATTACGTGTTGACGTACGTCTTTTAGTACCTTCAACTGACGCCATATAGTTCCTCAATGTGTCGGTTTCTTTTGGCAGATTAGCACGTCACTTAATCGACGATGTGATACGTCACAACGCGTCGCCTGAGCTGCGGCGTCTCTACGGCTCGTCCTCACTCAACAACAGTAGCAACAGTAACAGCAACAGTAACAACAGTAGCTTGAGCCACGCTGTTCGGTCGTGTCTGGACTCAAGCGCCGGCGGCTGTTTTGACCGCTCTAGCAGCAGTTATTTCTCCACCGGTCGAGGCGATGCTGTTCAAACAGGTGCTGCTCTCACACTCTATCACTCTCACACACCCTCTCTCTTTCTCACACACAAACACAAATACACACACAAATCAATCGCGCCGGGCGCATGGGCAATTTTTCGTAAACTGACGTGCTTAACTGAAACACACCCCTACACACACATACACTCACTCACACGCACACACACACATACACGTTTTCTGGTAGCTATATATGCTAATTGACTTACCACACGTTGCGTGATCAATCTAACACACACACACACACACACACACACACCTGCACACACACGTGCATACTTACTGCTTGCAATACACTTGTATATATACAAGTGTGTGTGTGTATGTGTGTGTGTGTTAACATGTAAATCTTGTATCCTCTTAGCTGGACTGTCACAACTGAATTTGCATATGTAAATGTAAGTGTATGTGTTAGTGCATGTGTGTGTGTGTGTGTGTGTGTGTTGGTGTCACAAAAAAGTGTAGCTTAGCGCGAGCATTCAATGCACTTGATCGCCTTATAAGGTCTTCTCAACAACTGCACACACACACACACACACACACATACAAGAATGCACTATACATCGAGAGCCATATGTATGTGTGTGTGTGTGTGTGTGTGTGTGTGTGTCATTTCTAAGCAAGTCTTATTATAACATTGATAACCATGTATATACTAATAATGAGTATACAATTTGATTGTTTCCTATTTGTTCTTAATTGCATTAATTAAAGTTTGTGTGTCTGTACCGTATGTGTGTGTGTGTGTGTGTGTGTGTGTGTGTGTGTGTGTGTGTGTGTTATCTACTTCGTTTTATTTCTGTTTGTGTGTGTGTGTGTGTATGTTATATGTATGTATGTCTCTGCGTGTCTGTTGTGATGAGTTCTGTTGAATGTGTGTGTGTGTGTGTGTGTGCCAGTGTGGGTGTGTGTGTTTGTGTGGTGTCTTTATGTGTGCATGCTTGAAGGTATGTCTGTGTCTGTGTGCTGCGTATTCAATCTGTGCGTATGTAAATGTGTGCATGCCAGTTTCATGTTTGTGTCCGTGCGTATATGTGTGTGTGTGTGTGTGTGTGTGTGTGTGTGTGTGTGTGTTTGTGTGTAAACACAGCACAACATTATGCCCCAGGATTGCCCTTAGGAAATTGGAGCCCCCAGATGAAATTAACAATAATAACCGAATACCAAAAAATACCAAAATTGTACTTTGATCACAGCAAAATCTATTAAAAAATATTCTGAATAATCCAGAAAGAGGACGATGCAAATGTTTATTCGTTGCATATCATTCGTTGCAATCGTTGCATTATATGCAAATGTTCTATCATTCATGATTAGCACAAGGTATATGATTCTTCTCAATGAGTCCAGTGCGAGATCCCTCAATAATCGAGAAACTAAGTGGACGCCTAGAGTGTCCGATTTAATATTGCTTGAGAATTGACTTCGTATGGACGATGAAAATGACTGTTATCACGAGGGTTTGCGCTGAAAACGTTTCATGCAGTCAATGTTCCCATAGTTGCTACATGTGCACTGTCAGTTTTAGTTGTGTACAAGTGTGATTGTGTCGCGTGCCTACATTGGTGGATTTTTCAGTAAGCAACTGTTGAGGTGCGGCTATAGTTTTGTATCAGTGCAATTGTTGTCATTGTTGCATACATTGTTGCAAGCACATTGTCGGGTTTAGTAGTTTTGTTCCCAGTAGTTCGAGGAGCTGTTCGTTACTGAATTTTCCCATAGTTGGACGTCTATTATAATGATGCTGTATTTATAATGGTGGCTCCAATTGTTGCCCCTAGGGGGATCCATAAGACCTTGCTTCGGTTCTGCTCAGACAAGGGGGAAAATATATGCGGTCAAACGTCAAATCATGACACAGAAAATGAATCAAATTGGCATCTTGTTTTCGGTACGGGAAACTAAGAATTTCACTCCGAACAGGGTATATATTGTAGTTAATTATAATTTGTGTTATTGTTTGTGTGTGTGTGTGCATGTGTGTTGGTTCGTTTTCTCCTTACATACACACACACACACACGTGACATACGTGTTAGCTTTTTGGTCGACGTTTTGCATGCGTCATCGCTTTGTGCTTTCATCCTCTATCTTTCTCTTTCTCTCTTTCTGTGTCACCTTGTGTGCTGCTCATCGCTGAGGAGCGATGTTGATTGCATTGTGCTGTGTCGGGTGTATGTCGTGCAGTGGCAGTGCCTGGATTTTAGCGGTGGGGTCGTAGGGAGAGGATGCGGAGACTTGGCCAAACATGGGCGTGATCATATTTGGAATATATCGAAAATGAGGATACTTATGTGAGCGCGCAGAAAATTGAGGCTTCTTTTGCAAAAATTGGTCTTTCTATAGACTAATGACAAATGTTTTACAAGTTTAACTATTTTAACTATACCGACACCTGAAATTTCAAGCATTTTTCAAATATAACCCGAACGTATGGTCACCCTATGAAACCTGGCCAACCCCACTTCAAATCTTCATATCGAGGATTTTTTTGAGGAAGGGGGGGGGGCTGGGTAAATTTGTGGGGGTTCAAGCCCTAGCATCCCCCTTTTCTTGGCGCGCCACTAATGTACAACTGCGTCGATTCATGTGGCTCTGTTTGATATTCTAGCCAACTGCGTATTTTACTCATTGATCATGTGTGTGTGTGTGTGTGTGTGTGTGTGTGTGTGTGTGTGTGGGTGTGTGTGTGTGTGTGTGTGTGTGTGTGTGTGTGTGTGTGTGTGTGCTTGTCTGTGTGTGTGCTTGTCTGTGTGTGTGTGATACGTAATGATACGTGTGATACATACTGACATTGTATATCACAAATCCACACACACACGCACACAAACATACAAACACACACACACACATACAAACATAACCCCACAATGGGAGTGATATGTCTGTCTGTACATTTGACCTCTGTGAGATGGTTTCAAATTGAGTACACCAGTTCAATCGTATGTGTGTCCGTGTGTGTGTGTATTTTTGTGATTTTGAGTATGTAAACGTGAGTGTATGTTTGTGTTTGTGCGTATATGTACTTCTCTGTTTTGTGTGTGTCTATGTAGGTGAGTGTGTTCGTGATTGTGTATGTGTATGACTCTTGTGCTTGAGTGTGTGTGTGTGTGTGTGTGTGTGAGTGTGTTCGTGATTGTGTATGTGTATGACTCTTGTGCTTGAGTGTGTGTGTGTGTGAGCGCTTTTGAGACCCTCGGGTGAAAAGCGCGATATAAATGTCTTAATGTAATGTAATGTGTGTGTGTGTGTGTGTAATGTGTGTGTGTTAATGTAATGTGTGTGTGTGTGTGTGTCTTTGTGTGTCGTGTGACAGATTGTAGTGGTGTTGGCGGCGCTGGCGGTGGTTGTCTGGGAGAGTTTGGCTATACGGCTCGTATTCTCGGCCACGACGTCCGATTGTCGGGTACCAACGTTCACGCTGTCAATGTGAGATCACCACCTCCACCACCTCCACCTCCACATCACATCCAACTCGTCATATCACCTCCACCCTGGCACATCCACATCTGAATCACATCACATCCACACCTCCATGGCATATAGATCTCCATCATAGATACCCATCACATCAGCACATCTACACATCCATCACATCCACACCTTCATCACATCACCTCCACGCCTCCACATCCACACATCCACCTCGTCACATCCACCTGGTCGCATTATCATCGTCACCTCCAATCTTTCGTGCTATTTCAGCTTATATTAGCTATTTTACCCACCCACTATGTATGTGTGTGTGTGTATGTACTTGCATATATATATGTGTGTGTGTGTGTGTGTACTTGCATATATGTATGTGTGTGTGTGTATATGTACTTGCATATATGTACATGTGTGTATGTACTTGCATATATATATGTGTGCATGTGTGTATATTATGTATGTTTGTGTGTATATGTACTTGCATATATGTGCATGTGTGTATGTACTTGCATATATATATGTGTGCATGTGTGTATATTGTGTGTATATTATGTGTGTATATTATGTGTGTTTGTGTGTTAGATGGCAAAGTTGGTATTGGACGAGTATTTCTGCAGCGACGATGTTCTTATCAATAACACACCACACAATCTTCAGCAAGACCAACATATTGACGAAGACGGTGGCATCATTGTCAAGCGTAGTCACTCACTTCCTGTTGGCACTGCCGACGAGTGTGACGTCACATCACACGACCACTGTCTCAACAACACTCACCACATCACCACCAAACAACAACAACAACAACATCACGTTTCCGAGTGAGTGACATGTCACAAAACCCGGCACAATTGATTTATTTATGATATTTGTGATATTAATTATATTTGTGATATTAATGACATTGACACAATTGATTTATTAATGATGTTGTGACAAGCGTGTGTGTGTGTGTGTGTGTGTGTTTAGTTTGTGTTTGTGTGTGTGTGTGTGTGTGCGTTGGTTGGTATGCATGTGTGTGAATGTGTTTGCTTGTATTTTTGTGTGCATTCTTATCTTTCCATGTGTGTGTAGGTGTGTTTGTGTGTGTGTGTGTGTGTGTTTTTGTGTGTGTGTGTTTAGTTTTTGTGCGTGTGGGTGTGTAGGTGTGTTTGTGTTTGTGAATGTGTGTGCTTGTATTTTTGTGTGCATTCTTGTCTTTCCATGTGTGTGTAGGTGTGTTTGTGTGTGTCTTTTGTTTGTGTGTGTGTTTTTGTGTGTTTGTGTGTGTTGGTTGGTATGCCTGTGTGTGAATGTATGTGCTTGCATTTCTATGTGCATTCTTGTCTTTCCATGTGTGTGTAGGTGTGATTGTGTGTGTGTTTTGTTTGTGTGTTTTGTTTGTTTGTGTGTGTGTGTGCGTTGGTTGGTATACCTGTGTGTGAATGTGTGTGCTAGTATTTCTGTATGCATTCTTGTCTTTCCATGTGTGTTTGTGTGTGTGTGTGTGTTTGTGTGTGTGTGAGTGTGTCTCTGCGTGTGTGTATTTGTTTGTGTGTGTGCGTATATATGTATATGTGTGCATGTCTCCATGTTTGTGTGTGTGTGTGTGTGCATATGTATTCTTGTGCGTGTGTGTGTGTGTGTATGTGACAGTATAAGTTCTCCGATGTTGAACGAGTCCATTCTGAAATCGGCGGCGGCCGGCGGTTTTCTCGCCACTTCTTCTCCTCTAGCACAACAACAACAACAACAACTTTTATCCACCACCACGGCGGCAACAACGCTGGACACTTCACGATCATCGGTGGCGGGCGCCGGCGACGACGGCGGCGCAGGATCATTGATCCTCGGCGCGGTGGATCAGTGTCTGCTGGACGCCGCCGGGGATCACAGTGTTGATGAGACGCCAGTGGCGAAACGCAGCGGTGAGCGGCCGAATTTCACTCATAATTATTGAGTGTGTGTGTGTGTGTGTGTGTGTGTGTCTGTGTGTGTGTGTGTGTGTCTGTGTGTGTGTGTGTGTGTCAGTGTATGTGTGTGTGTGTGTGTGTGTGTGTGTGTGTGTGTGTGTGTGTGTGTGTCTGTGTGTGTGTGTGTGTGTGTGTGTGTGTGTGTGTGTGTGTGTGTGTGTGTGTGTGTGTGTGTGTGTGTGTGTGTGTATGTGTGTGTGGTCCGCCTCGTAGCCGAGTGGCTAAGACGCACACTCTGTGCACGAGAGGTCCAGGGTTCGATTCCCTGGCGAGGTGAAACGTTTGGGTTCGTTTCTGAAAGGGATAGCCCAATTGCCGCAAGGCGGGTTTCGTGTACGCGTAGCCGTGCAGTTTCTGTGCTGGTCATGACTGCGAGATAACCCGTGTGTGGTGGCCGTAACTGCGGTGTGTCAGCCGGGGTCGTGAGGCTTTGCCCATGCATAAATTCACGCGAACATTGGCCTTTACATTGCTGTGTTCAAATGCGTAAATTTAAACTTTTTCAATGTGTGTGTAATTTGTAATTTGTAATTTCAAATGTATTGCCATCATCATCAACAAACATCAGTAACATAGCAGTGGTGAGAGGCATCAATTCGTCGAGCCACAGCTCCCTGACGAACGAGTATCAAATACAATTTTCACATGAAATTATGAACAGTAATGGCAAATTTGGCAAAAATACAAAACGAAGACAAGAATTAAACACTCATATATAGCAAGCTCATAGTTGAAAACACGGTTATACACGACAACGAGAACAGTAACTGCAGGAAGAGTTACAACAAGCTCAAAACCGTACAGACTGCTTGGTGACTTCAACGTTGGTTTTGCAAATTCAGGTAATGTTTCTTAATTTTGGTTGTGTGTGTGTGTGTGAGTAGTGGCTGTGTACACACGCGACCAGCTGCTGAAATTGTCCAGCAGCTGGCTGAGTCGCAAACAGCCGGCCAACTGGCTGCTCGTGCAAGTCAAACTGCCGGTGGCTCGCTCCTCATCCAGGGTTCGACACTGCATCATATTAACACATTTATACACACACATATATGTCAGAACCCGACTATAGTACAACTGAGGACAAAATATATACCGCAACAATACTGGCAAGTGCAGGCGCAATACAAATTTGTCAAATTGATGAAGTGCAAAAACATTGATGTTATAAAGAACCTTGCAAAATTTGTCGATGAATGCTTCAAAATGTGCGTTGCATGATAACCAATTGCGATGGACCTTGCATGGTCTTTGATATGATCGTATGCACTGCTGATAAGGACATTTTATGAATTTTCAAACTAATACTCTTTTATATTGATATTGTGTATATATTTGCGATGTATATAGTTTATTATGTATTGTGAACTGGAGCAGCGCTCCAGTTCACAATACATAATATAGTGTGAATATATACATTGTATAATACATACAATAGTGTGAGAAAACCGAGGAGCTGTTCGTAACTGCATTTTCCCATAGTCGGACATCTATTATAATGATGCTGTATTTATAATGGTGGCTCCCAAGTATTTCCTTCGGGTCAGACAGACAGACAGTATTCAACCTGTCGCCTGACATGTAGTACACCACACTTTGCATGCACCGAATTGACTTCAGATATTCTCTTTCCTTCTCTGTGTGTTGGCAGGATTTTGACTACGAGCGGTTTGTGGTGGTATCGGCGGGCGCGGTGCCGGCCGTCCTTCAGAGGAAGAGCAGATCTCCTGCGTTTGCCTCGGCCATCTTGCCGGGCGTCGTGTGAATCTGGCTGTCACTACATCCGTGTGTGTCAGTGTGTTTGTGTTTGTTTGTGTGTCAGTGTGCTTGTTTGTGTGTCAGTGTGCTTGTTTGTGCTTGTTTGTGTGTCAGTGTGTTTGTTTGTTTGTGTGTCAGTGTGTTTGTGTGGCAGTGTGTTTGTGTGTGTGTCAGTGTGTTTGTGTTTGTTTGTGTGTCAGTGTGTTTGTTTGTGTGTCAGTGTGTTTGTTTGTGTGTCAGTGTGTTTGTGTTTGTTTGTGTGTCAGTGTGTTTGTTTGTGTGTCAGTGTTTTTGTGTTTGTTTGTGTGTCAGTGTGTTTGTTTGTGTGGCAGTGGGTTTGTTTGTGTGTCAGTGTGTTTGTGTTTGTTTGTGTGGCAGTGGGTTTGTTTGTGTGTCAGTGTGTTTGTGCTTGTTTGTGTGTCAGTGTTTGTTTGTGTGTCAGTGTGTTTGTGTTTGTTTGTATGTCAGTGTGTTTGTTTGTGTGTCAGTGTGTTTGTGTTTGTTTGTATGTCAGTGTGTTTGTTTGTGTGTCAGTGTGTTTGTGTTTGTTTGTGTGTCAGTGTGCTTGTTTGTGTGTCAGTGTGTTTGTTTGTTTGTGTATCAGTGGGTTTGTTTGTGTGTCAGTGTGTTTGTTTGTGTGTCAGTGTGTTTGTTTGTGTGTCAGTGTGTTTGTGTTTGTTTGTGTGTCAGTGTGTTTGTGTTTGTTTGTGTGTCAGTGTGTTTGTGTGTCAGTGTGTTTGTGTGTCAGTGTGTTTGTTTGTGTGTCAGTGTGTTTGTGTGGCAGTGTGTGTCAGTGTGTTTGTGCTTGTTTGTGTGTCAGTGTTTGTTTGTGTGTCAGTGTGTTTGTTTGTGTGTCAGTGTGTTTGTGTTTGTTTGTGTGTCAGTGTGTTTGTGTTTGTTTGTGTGTCAGTGTGTTTGTGTGTCAGTGTGTTTGTGTGTCAGTGTGTTTGTTTGTGTGTCAGTGTGTTTGTGTGGCAGTGTGTGTCAGTGTGTTTGTGCTTGTTTGTGTGTCAGTGTGTTTGTGTTTGTTTGTATGTCAGTGTGTTTGTTTGTGTGTCAGTGTGTTTGTGTGTCAGTGTGTTTGTGCTTGTTTGTGTGTCAGTGTTTGTTTGTGTGTCAGTGTTTGTTTGTGTGTCAGTGTGTTTGTTTGTATGTCAGTGTGTTTGTTTGTGTGTCAGTGTGTTTGTGTTTGTTTGTATGTCAGTGTGTTTGTGTTTGTTTATGTGTCAGTGTGCTTGTTTGTGTGTCAGTGTGTTTGTTTGTTTGTGTATCAGTGGGTTTGTTTGTGTGTCAGTGTGTTTGTTTGTGTGTCAGTGTGTTTGTTTGTGTGTCAGTGTGTCAGTGTGTTTGTTTGTGTGTCAGTGTGTTTGTGTTTGTGTGTCAGTGTGTTTGTGTGTCAGTGTGTTGCGAGTCCTTGTCAAGTTTTGGCTTTATAAATGCAATTCACACACAGGTATGTATATTTTAATGGCGCGCGCCGGTGCAAATGTGCGGGCACGTGTAATAAGTATGTTCGTGTGTCATATTATCATATTGAACAACCGTATGCTTTAGTTGTTGCATAGTCAAGAATATCGTCTGTGTTCTAACAGTGTGAATCGTTGAATAATGCGTGTTTGTGTGTAGGAGCATGTGCTTGTTGAAAAACGCTCCTATATTACTGCCTATAATTTATGTTTTGCAATAGATGAAGAACGCTGTTTCCGTGTTTACGTTCAATAAATTGTATATTGTTGGTCGTCTATCTATCTGTGTGTGTGTTTGTGTCTGTCGACATGCCCTATGGAAACAGTCCATGTCTCAATATTCTGAAATATATTATGCCTACTAAACTAAACTAAACTCAATTAAAATATTGGTCCAATAAGGACAGATACTGAAATTCACATGGAAAATGAGGTTTACAGCGAAATTGAACAACATCGGTCGAGAAATGGCATAGGAAAGTAGATTTGTACTTCATATTCTGGAGCTGATGGAAAAACAATCGCCTAACCGAATTAGCCGCATAACTCAAACCTAGAAAACCATAACACCAATCAATTCACCCGCTGAAACATAGTTATACGCCATATAAAACAATAGGTTTCTATACTTGGCCAAGCAAGCTGGGAATACGAGCTTGGAACACCGCAACATCAACATCAATAATACTAGAGCCGATTCATTCTCGAATAATTCATGTCAATATATAAACACACAAAAAAACGCCCATAACTTGATAGTCGCTATAAGAAGTCCAGGTAAAATGGCCAGTAAAAACAGTTGACAGTTTCAAATCACACTCATAACTCGGTGAATGTAAAAAAATTGTCCACCATCCACCAATATTGCCAAAATATTAAAACAAACCAGACTTGTCTTCCCTTATCTATAAACCCACACGCATTCACTGGGGGATAACATAGTCTGCCCCCGTGGAACACATGACGTTCACACATCACCAGATATCAAATAGATATTCCGTGTTAACTCGGGCAGATTCCAGCGCAACAGTTGCTGGTGCATGCGCGCGCTGGGATCGCCGTCTTGCACCGAATAATGTTCTGTCTCCAGTAACCGCACTCTGCCAATACCGCCTACAACAACAATATACCTCTATTAGAACGACACATCTCATGAAATCGTATTTTCCCATCAGTAGTCACCATGTACTTGTGTCTTTTGTTGAATAAAGGTTTTTTCATCCATAAAATATACCGTATCTTCTCAAAATTCTCACCAGCTAGTGGAAAAATAGAACGACACTTCGGAATGAAGGTTTGAACAACAGAACGACATGGCGCTTGAAAAAGAGTTTTTATCGTTTGTGTTCAATACTGTCTAGTACAAATACCACAAATAGCCCCCCCCCCCCCTTCCTGGCAGCGCCCCTGGCACGAACCTAGCAGCCGCTGCACCTGGTCTTGTGGCGTGTGTCGCGGAGGACCTGAGAACAGAGTGCTGTCGTACTCGATCGTCTCGAGCAAGTAGCGCACGCCACCACTGACACGACTCACCTCACACATCAGCTCACTGTACCTGCACTAACACACACACATACACACACATACATGCACATACGATATGATGACATAATGATGTATAAATGTTTAAGTGGAAAAGACACAATTCAATATGAGAGAATGTTGAAATAATCAAATCTACCAGGAGACATGACAAGAAACTATCACAAATAGAATAATACAAGATATGACAAAATATATTTGCCCATACAGAGCTATAACACATTGGAATAAGTTACCGGACAAATATCACAAACAAAAATACCATCAAATAATTTAAAGACTCATATTTGATCAATGTAAGGCGGGACAGATAGGACAGAGCTGACTCAGTCCTACCCATACTACAATATACTACAATACATACTACACACACACATACAATCTTTTCGCAAACTGAACAACATCGGCCGAAAAATCAGAAATATCCAACAAGAGAAGCAGGAAACAAATGAGGACAAATCAGGCCTTCAAATACAAATTTTCACAACACGCAGCAAACAGTGTGAAAGAACAAACAAGAAAAAGAGAGGATTACAAAAAACGGACACACACACACTAACACACACTGATACACACACACACACACACAGATACACACTAACACACACACACACTAACACACACTGATACACACACTAACACACACTGATACACACACTAACACACACTGATACACACACTAACACACACTAATACACACACTGATACACACACTAACACACACTAACACACACTGATACACACACTGATACACACACTGATACACACACTAACACACAGATACACACACACACACCCACATATACTAATACACACTAACACGCACCCAAACACACACTAACACATACACGCACTAACACACACACATACACGCACTAACACACACACATACACTAACACACATACACACCCTAACACACACACACACACACACTAATACACACACACACACACACACACACAGATACACACATACATACACACACGCACACTAATACACACACACATACATACACACACACACACAGAGATACAGACACACACACACTAATGCACACACATACACACTAATACACACACAGATACACACACACACACACACACATACAGACACACACACACACACTAATACACACACAGATACACACATACACACACACACACACAGATACACACATACACACACACACACACTAATACACACACAGATACACACATACACACAGACATACACCCTAACACACATTCACACTCCAACACACACATACATACACCCTAACACACACAGATACACACCCTAACACACATTCACACTCCAACACACATAGACATACACCCTAACACACACAGACATACACCCTAACAAAAACAGATACACACCCTAACACACATTCACACTCTAACACAAACACACACACACACCCATACACACACTAACACACACACATATATACATACACACCCTAATACAAACAGACATACACCCTAACACACACACACCCTAATACAAACAGACATACACAGACACACACAGACACCCTGACACACACAGACACACCCTAACACACACACAGACACAGACACACATAAATACACAGACACACACTCTAACACACACAGATACACAGATACACATACACACCCTATCACACATTTCATTTATTGAAACATTTATATTGCGCAATCTCTACACAATGTGTCTCAGATGCGCAGACAGTACAATATTTACAATGCGGCATTGTACAAACGGACACACTGATACATGTACAAATATTCACAAGGGCACAAACACACACACATAAACATTCAGCGGAAGTGCGGATATATCACTGTCGCCGACAGGTCAGCTCATACACACACACACACACACACACACATACACACACAGACACACACATGGGCCGACAGATCACCTGTCGCGATCGTCGTGGAAAACGGCCACCAATGAGCCGCGGTCCCACACGGCGTCACACACACATAACAGTGACGTGTCCAGCGAGAATAGGTCGCCACAGTAAATACTCAACCTGCCGTCGCTACTCTGCACACACACACACACACACACAAACACACAAACACACACACACACACACATATATACAACATACATACGCACACATACAAACATACACAAAACTTACATACAAAAACACATGCACAGTTGGAATGAAAAACAAACAACTGTTTCCATAACACCTGTGTGTGTGTGTGTGTGTGCATATATGTATGTATATGCGTGTGTATGTATGTGTGTGTATGTGTGTTTATCGAACGGTGCGGTATATAAACACACATACATATATATATGCACGTATAGACCGGTTATTTGAGTGTCAACACAAGGCACTGTTGTGTGATTGCAGATTGAAAAAAAACACAGAAAACATCAGGAAGTGACGTGGAAAAGGCCATAGTGCCGCTTATAATCTGATATGATCTGAGAGCGAAGCTGTAAGCACCTGGAACATGTTGGCTGTTACTGCGGTCTCACTGTCGAGCGGCGTCACAGTGTAGGGAATCTGGTGGTCGGAGAAAAAATGGCGCACGGCAGACTCGACCGCCTCCACGCCCACAATCGAGTGGCCCTTATTGTACAGCCTTTGGAGCCAACAGCCAACGCCAACCAATAACCACACACACACACACACACACACACACACACACACACACACACACACACACACACACACACACACACACACACACACACACACACACACACATACACACACACACACATTTCATTTATTCCAACATTTGTAATGCGCAATTTACACAATTTGTCTCAAATGCGCAAAGATGGATATATTTATACATAAATGCATACACACACTATACGAACATGACATACGCAAAGGGTTGGACGAGAAATCTATTCGGTAGGTGGGGATACCAAGGCACACACACACACACACACACACACACACACACAGACAGACACATAGACAAACACACAGACTTTAATATTGTGATTGTTCTTTGTGTATATATTGTTGCAAATATCATGTGAGTCGTATAACAATGTGATGTTATACATGTTGGTTCAAGAGCCGCGGCTCAACGAACATTGCCACTGTTTATTGTTTATGTTGTTACTGTGTGTATGTGTGTGTGTGTGTGATTATTCCGTGGCAATACATTATAAATTACAAATTACAAAAATTACAGACACGCACACACACACACATACACACACACAGCCATAGTGCACTCAAATTACGATTCGATTTTTGAACACAGCAGTGGAGAAGGCTATGTTCGCGTGAATTTTGCGGGGACAAAACCTCTTGCGGTCCCGGTTGGCACACCGCAGTTACGGCCACCACACACGGGTTATCTCGCAGTCACACAACCAGAACACACAGAAAACTGTACGACTGCGCGCACACGAAACCCGCCTTGCTGCAATTGGGCTATTACTTTAAGAAACGAACCCAAACGTTTCACCTCGCCAGGGAATCGAACCCTGGACCTCTCGTGCACAGAGCGTGCGTCTTAGCCACTCGGCTACGAGGCGGACAAATTAAATGAATGATAAACAAATAAAAAGCATATATGCTGGTAAATGTGTTTTTAGAATATCAGTATTTGGTTTGTTGTGTGCATTTGTGTGAATGGAAGTGTTGCGTATGAAACCACGTTATATATAATTATGCTATAGTCTTGTGTATTGTGTATTGTGTATGTTTGATGGTGCCATGGCAACGAATGAGGGAATTAGAATTCTCACAATGTTTTTGTGAATGGAATTTTAATTATCACAATCGCCACAGTGCCGATGCGAAGACAATACTCCCGACCGAAAACTGAACCTAGCGTTGATTGTTGCTGTTCGGAATTGAAGTCATACAGACGTGTTTTTGTGAATAGATATTATTTTCTATATATTTCTCTTTCTCCTTACAGATGAATAAGGAGCGATAATCCAGCTGCGTTGGCTCCTGTTGCAGTCGTTCGGTGATTGAATTAAAACAATTACAGATAATATATTTGAATATCGGCAGACAGGTACACAGACAGCTGGAGATTATTACCATTTGAGGTCGTGCGACTTGCCACATAGGGGCACCAGGATTGTGTAGGGCTGTTGTCTTTCTGGCAGCCAGCGGTCGTACCACTTGACAAGACCGGGATGCACGGTGTCCATGTGGAACCCAGTACGACCGTCCCGCCAACGCTCCGCCCACGTTGTTATGCGGTCTTGCTCCGACATTACTCCCTCTTGTTAGTCTATTCGACCTCTGTGAAATGAAGCAATGACAAGTCCAGTTGGGAGCAATTAGGGCAATCGGACGCAATTTATCATTTCGCGGAATAGACAAAATAAATTTATAACAAAAACTCAAGCAAAGGGAAAAAATTGCGGGCGTGGCATTTTACGCAATGTGATGCTGCCCCAGCAAATGGAAAAATTAATTATCCAGTAAAAAGCACAAAGTGTTCTCACCCGTCGCGACACTTGCATTTATTACATTTATTGTGAACTACCCATATATTAGTACTTACCTTTCTGGCTCCAATACTTCAACACAACACGAGGGCAGCATACAAATATTGTAAACTGGCATCACATGCTTCGGCAGCTATGTATTTTGACGATTTTTTACGTTTACGGTGCAGGTGATACATTACTTGTGGGTGACTGGCTATTTGCTGTCGGGTGTTCGTGGTGCTGTTTATTCTCATTTCGTGATCGTGTGTTTTTGTTAATATTTCTTCAACAACATGGCTCGCCGCTACGATTCGAGGACGACAATATTTTCGCCGGAAGGCAGGTTGTATCAGGTAGAATATGCGATGGAAGCTATCGGACATGCCGGTAGTTGCCTAGGTATTTTAACTCCCAATGGAATCGTTCTAGCAGCTGAAAAAAGGAACACTAATAAGCTGCTTGATGAGGCGGAATTCTCGGAGAAGATCTACAAGCTTCACGAGAACATGGCGTGCAGCGTTGCGGGAATAACCTCCGATGCAAATGTGCTCACAAACGAATTACGTCTGATTGCTCAGCGTTATCTCCTACAGTACGGCCAGCCCATGCCTTGTGAACAGTTGGTGTCGATTTTGTGCGACGTCAAACAGGCGTACACTCAATTTGGTGGCAAGCGGCCATTTGGTGTGTCGATTCTTTATATTGGCTGGGACAGACACTATGGATACCAACTGTATCAGTCCGATCCAAGTGGCAACTATAGCGGCTGGAAGGCCACTTCTATTGGCAGTAACAGCGCTGCGGCTGTTTCAATGTTGAAGCAGGACTACAAGGACGACATGAGCATCGATGGTGCAGTTCTGCTTGCCATCAAGGTGATGAACAAGACTCTCGATGTGACCAAGTTGTCCTCTGACAAAATGGAACTGGCCTTGTTGAGGCATGAGGACGGCAAGACTTCTATCAAAATTCTACCGGAGTCCGAGGTTTCTGCTTATATCAAGAAGCACGAACAAGAAGTGGCTGCCGAGGAAGAGAAGAAAAAGGCCAAAGATGCCGCCAAATCGTCCACCTCGTGAAATATATTCGTCTCGTTATTTGTGTCGTCTATTTTGTTCTGTGCTGTATCTTTTAAGAGCATAAATAAAAAGTTTGGTCCTTTTTTCTTGACTCAAACGCAGAAGATATTAAGCCTGATCACACACGTAAAATGAGGCTATATTTGAATGGTCTTATCATCAGTGACGGCAACGTCCGAATAAAGTGTAGTCAATTAAATAGATAAAAACTCCTATAGCTGGATAGGGTACCATCTGCATGTATTTTTCGTAGCCATCCAATTAATTAACTTGCATCCTTAAGTCTAATAGGGTATCGTAAATCCACAAAATAGAGCAGTGTCCATTCCTGAATTAAAACATTTGCATGAATCTGTCAAAAGTGCATAGTGGTGGGAAATGTCGAATTGAAATTACTAATTATGTCAAATATAACACTATAAGCAATCAAAATACCCATTACTTTAAGTTCATTTGGCAAAATATTTATTATCAGCAGTTATTGAATTAGATTATATATCCGACACTATATGAAACCATGACGCCATTTTCCCCAATGCTGTTTTCGTTTGTAAATTGGGGCTTCCATTGGGCCCAAACCGGCTGATCCGTTGATTCTCAGCTGGTTTGAGTTGTGACGTTCTTCATTCTCGAGTGCAGTGGATCATGCTTATTTTCGGTGTTAAGCTTGCTTGAATAAAGTTTCGAAGTGATAACAGTGATTTTTCTTCATATCAGTGAATGTGCAGTGTTTTAACGGTGAGTCTATTCTTACATAATTGGTGCAGTACTCTTCCGCGTTTGTCTACGTTCACTTCGCAATTGCTTTTATTAATATATTGGTGTTTTTTCGGGTTAAGTAATTGCTGAATGTCCGGCATCCGAATCTCGTTTATGCTCCTTTTCTGAACGTCCTTTTGTGCTCTAGTTTGTTATTAGTTTTCAAGTGCTATATTGAGACGCTCAGCAAAAGCAGCATACACTTACGACACTGAATGTCGTACACCACCAGTAGCGCATCAATTTTCAAATCGTTTTCTCGCAGTTGATAACATAGCTGGCTCAAATACTGACACACACACACACATACATACATACATACACATGGGCGTTATGGGCCGTTTGCAGCAGTTCCACGGGGGCAAAATTGTACGTTTGTGGTAATAATTCAAAGCACATAAGCGTATGGTTTTTCCCCTGTGGGGCTGTTGTTCTTCCATGTCGACCGCCGCTCAAAACAACAACAACAACAAACATGTATTTCGTATAGCGCTAGAATGATACAAGGGCGCGAAGGGACCAGAAAATAATCAGCTAGAAATCAAATGCAAGTACACACAAGCAAAAACAAAATTATATGCTAAGACGAGAGGGCATAGGCAAGATAAGGTAACACCAAGTAAATGTTTACACGATATTGCGGTCGCTCGCTCGCTATCATCTAAATTTGCCACTTATTTCTACAGCTCTACAGGATTGTGTTAATGTTTTTTGGTGTGTGTGTGTGTGTGTGTGTGTGTGTGTGTGTGTGTTTCTCTTTTGCCACCAAACCCTACCTGCACACTCAAATATACACACACGCACACACATACACATACAAATAAATACTTCCTTTTGTAATATGTTTACTCGATACTTCTTGTCTTGTAAATAAGAGATTCGCTTTCAACCATATATATATATATATATATATGTTTGTGTGTCATGTATGTATAGTGTGTGTATTTATATGCATTATACTTTACTTATACTTATTATACCCTGTTATATTTGTGCCTTTGAGACCATCTACATACATTTCGCGTTAAAACTGTTTGAATACACGAAATATATATGAAATATTTCTCAATCATATTTACCTGAATGTGTTTGTGTGTGTGTATTGTTGTTTGTTTCAGATTTCTGGTGTGTGTGTGTGTGTGTGCCGTGTGTGTGTGTGCGAGTGTCAGTGAGTGTGTTAGTATGCGTGCTTGTGGTGTGCGCTGTTTTGTGCGCACTCGCCGACCGTCGTGTGTGTGCTAGCTAATTGGCTGCGTATGCTTGTGCGCGCGCGCCAAGCTTAAACCCCTCACTTGTCGTTCGATGGACAACTTCAGCGGTCTGTTTGGCGACGAGTCGCTAGCTAGCTTGGCAGCCCTCGACGGTCTAGACACGTTTGGCAACACTGGCGGCGCTGTGCAACAGCAACAAGCGCCGGAACAACAGCCGCCGCCCGGCAATGCAACTGCCGATGTGTCCGCCGGCTCTGCGCCACAATTCGCCTCCACGCCCACTGATAATCAGGTACACGTGCGCGCCAACATACATACATTTCATTTCTGGAGTCATTTATAAAGCGCAATACACACATCATGTCTCAATTGCGCTAATATAAACATTTAACACATCACATACATTCACGTACAATCACATGCATATTCAAATATATGTTTCATATTTACAAAGCAGGACAATACAATACAGGCAGAACACAGACACACACACACACACAGACACACACACACACACACATATACATACACACACATTACTTTACACACTGTATTTTACCGTGTGTAAGATACCTCTTTAGTTTTTAGGCAAAAATTTCGGGAAAAAGGGTACGTATTGGCGTTATATCAGTTACTGTCTTGTATAAGACACACCCCCATCCCCCCTCCGCTTTCTAAAAATGGAAATTCAGACCAAAAAAGGGGTCTGTTATACACGCGAAAATACGGTACATATATACAGATAGACACACACACACACACATACATACAGATATATACACGCCAAATTCAGACACATACACGCTAAGTACAACCACACACACACACACACACACATGTACGTACACAAACACACACGCACACACACATACACATATTTGACAAAGGAATACAATTGCACACATGTAAATATACATAAATACATATACATTTGTGTGTGTGTGTATGTGTGTGTGAGGGCTGTTTCCTATGCTCGTCTACGCCTTGCATCTTGTTGCATGAGAGTAATTACCATATTCGCTCGTGCATAAGAGACGCTTGTGTATAGAACTTCCAGACGCTTTCTTTTTTTTGGGCAAAAATTATAACTGAAAATTATATTATGAAAATTATGAAAATCCCACTTAAAATTATAGTGAAAAGTTAGACCAAAAAAGTGTCTGCGATAATACGGCACTTTCTGTACTCTGCTGCGCTTGTAAGACTTGTGGTGTTTTGTGGTTCCTCGATGGATCCGTTGTGGTACTTCTTAAGGTACTTGTTGTCGTAGCTCTTGTTGTGCTTGTGGAGGTACTTTTTGTTACCTGGCGCAAATTGGTACTGTTTCGTCGTGTCACGTGGTATCTGCGATGGCTGTGGCATTTCTGGTGGAGTAGTGGCGGCGCGAGGATTTGTCCGGTCGGGGCTAAGAAAAAGATGTAGAGATGGGCCCAGAAGGGGGGTTTCAGCCCCTTCAATTCTCCCTCTTGGCATCGCCACTGATAAATAGTTTTGTTATGTTTTTTGCGTTTATTGAAGGCCATGTTATACCATGGTAATATATGGTAATTTCTCGTCTTGCGGTTTTCGCTTGGTAGCTTGTCGTTACCATTGGATTACCATACCACCGTTATGTCCTGTGGTGCCTGGTACCATATTGACTGTTCCAACAGCTTGTGGTACTGCGTGATACTTCTTGGTACTCGATATATCCTTTTGTTACATCTGGTACCATGTGGTATTTGTCAAACATGTTCCTGACTAAAAGAGTTAATTTTTAATTGTCTTTCTCTCTACATCTTTTGGTTAGTTTCGTCACCTTTTGCTTGGTTAGTTTTCCTTTGGTTTCTGTTCTTATAATCTTATAGAATATTTTATGAAATGGCTCGTACTATTTCCTTGTTGTCATACACGTCATGAAGCAGTGGTTCCTGGCCTTTTTCAGTTGTCTCATCTTTTCTCACGCCCGGGATTGCTGGTAGCTATTTGGAAAATAAAAATAAAAACGACGTTATAAAGAAAACTGTTTTTTGTTCAATATTCCTTCACACAGCTCTTCAAGCTCCTTTAAGTTTGCTTGACAAATTTTTCCCAGAACAAATATAAAGCGTAAGTAAAACTTGCACTTTATTTAATCTATTTGCACAGGAATTTCCGCGTCGCTTAGAAACAAGACTTGAACCGTTGTCACAACAGTTTCTTATCATCGTTCTACTTGTTTTCAGATTTGAAGATTCAACATTTGAAGTCATTTTGTTTGTACTTTCTTGTGTCACACCCATTTGTGTGTGTGTGTGTGTGTGTGTGTGTGTTTGCGCATGTATTTGTGTGTGTGTGTGTGTGTGTGTGTGCGTGTGCTAGAGTATTGATCGGCATGGTTGTTTAGCACACGGATGGCAGTGGTCTGAACGAACGGTGTGGGCGGTACATTGGACAAATGTGCCTGTATTGCTTGCCCACCAATGCTCTATGAATTTAATGATACACACACACACACACACACGTAAACACACACACACGCACATGCATACACAAATAGGCGTCATCTTTTCATCGATTAAAATTGGGATGATTGCAATGCACAAAGAGTTGTTGTTTTTATATTTTGTTTTCAAATGTTTTTCTTTTTTGATAGCTATTTGATTGTGTTGGCTGTGTGTTTGCTTGTATGTGTGTGTGTGTGTGTGTATACTACAATAATTTGTCATAGTGTTCAATATTTGATAAAGTCGCATATATTTACACACACACATGCTTATACACGCCATACGTACGTGTTGTGTAGTGTGATCTACCTATATATGCAGTATTAGTTGGAATGCATATATAGACTACGACTCGCGGTCACATGAAACGTGTGTGTATGTATGTGTGTGTGTGCGTGTGTGATGGTGTATTTATTATTGGCGCTGCCCACGAATGTGGTCTATGATAATTAAACACACTGTCTATGATAATTAAATGTTGCAATTTCTCCGTAATGGAATGTGTGTGTATGTATGTATGTGTGTGTATGTGTATAAACAAACCTGACTGACTGGTACATCTATTAAAACGGTGTCTATTGATCAACATGCCTTGACACACACACATACACACACACACACACACACACACACACACACACACACACACACACACACACACACAAGAGTCGTGCTTTTGACAGTCGGCGTCGGAGACTCTCGTCAACATTTTCTTTATCTCCTCTGCTCTCTCTCTGTCTCTCTCTCTCTGTGTGTGTGTGTGTGTCGGTCGGTGGCCGCTCCCATTGCTCTTTCTCGCTCTTTTGCGCTGCATCTTGTGTTCTCATCACCTTTCGGCTATTGGCGGTGCGTGCGCGCGCGCGTCATATACGCCGCTTTTGTGCGTGTATGTGTGTGTGTGTGTTTGCAGGCATTTTCTCCGACATCCACACATGTTGTTGACCACACACACACACACACATGACATACACACACACACACATACGCATATATATTGCATTCCGTTGGTCACCAGTGTATGGGACATTCGCGCACACCCGTGTGTATTGTATACTAGACTCTCAACTCTTGCTACGTTGTCTTGTGTGTGTGTGTGTGTCTGCCATTATCATTGGCTCTCTTGCTCACCTCTGCCGCTCTCTCTTTGTCTCTTGTACTCTGTCTTTATCCGTGTCTCCTGTCGCCTCGCATCTGGCCCTCTCTCTCTCTCACGCACACTCTCTATCTATCTTGTTCGCTCACAAACACACCCACACGCCTGTGTGTGTGTGTGTGTGTGTGTGTGTGTGTGTGTGTTCTGATCTAGTTATCTTGGTTTTTAGCTGTCGCTGGCAAGCAATAGACTGCTTACGACTCACCGTACAGCTCGTGTGTGTATGTGTTTGTGTGTTTGTGTTTGTGTGTTTGTGTGTGTGTGTGTCTAATATATATTGTGTTGTTAGGTGTCTCTTGTGTAAGCATCATGCCATTCTTGACCATGTGGCCATATAAGAACTGGCAGTCTCACTGTCAGTCTGTATGTCTGCGTGTGTGTGTGTGTGTGTGTGCTTTTGTTATTTCTGATTTCAGCGTTTGTCACATTGTCTCTTATCTTTTTGGTCTGTTTTCAATTTCCCTTTCATATACCATTGGAGACTAGGTTTGGCGAGGCTTGGATAATTTTAATAAGTCGTTTGATGTGAGCAACGTCATTGATTCGATGCTGAATCCAAAATAAATAGAAACGGAGTGTGTGTATGTGTGTGCATGTGTGTGTGTGTGTGCGAATGAGTTCAGTACCGTTGTTTGCTTTGCATGCTGGTGAACTTTGGTAATGAGCATCACACACACACACACACACACACACACACACACACACACACACACACACTCACACGTACAGGGTGTGTAGACATTATTGAATGTAGTGTGCTGTACATTGTATGTATCTACCGTCTACTGTCGGTCAAACCCACGCGGTGTCGCCACCGATTTACATACAGACACACACACACACTCACACATACGTACAGATATGAAGGTGTGTGTGTGTGTGATGATAGCCAGGTACGATGGCGCTTGTTCTTTGTGTGTGTGTGTGTGTGTGTGTGTTATCTCTGAGCGTTGATCTGTGTGTGTCTTCCTCTCGCTCTCTCTGTGTGTGTGTGTCTTTTTATCCCATTCTCTTTCTTTCACACATTTGCTGCTCTACAATACGTTGCGCTCTCTTTCCTGTCGTTCATAATCCAACGGCGGCAGATTCCCCATCCCTCTATCTTTTTCTCATACTCTTTCTCAGTCTCGTTCATTTTAGCGTGTCGTTGTGTGCGTGCCTGCTTCTCAGTGCATGCAGGTGTGTGTATGTGTATGTACATGTGTGTTTGTGTGTATGTATGTAGGCGACATTTTCTAATACAAACGGTTTATGTCTGTGTGTGTGTGTGTGTGTCATTTTCTTGCTTTGGGATTGTGTGTGTATCTCTATGTTTGTGTGTGTGGATCGTTAACAAGCGGATGAATGCTCGCAATTCGGTTTCTCCCATACTCTTTCTCTAGTCGCACTGTGGCTCACGTACTCTTTCTGTTCTCGTTGTCGCATGTCGATTGGATTTGTGTTGCACCACGACATCACCTGCTAATGAGTCTAGGCTAATCGTGTAATGATTCAAGAACATTAAAAACGCTCATTTATTAAAAACACTTGAAAACGCACAAAAACGTCTCTATATTTTTCATAGATTATAGGTTTGGTTAGGTTAGGTTTGGTTAGGTTAGGTTTAGTTAGGTTAGGTTAGGACTGAAAAAAATTGGTTAAGTCAAATTTTCTTAATCTAATGTTCTTGATTCCTGACTACTGATGTGGTCACAATTGGCCTTGCAACCGAAAGGTCTGCGGCTCGAATCCTCCCGTCGGGTTTTACTTTTCAGCTGATGTTGACTCTCGCTTCTGGTGCTTGTCTGTAGTGAAGTTGTACTGCATTGACTCCGAGTCGCTTGATTCAATCGCGATCCTGCATATGCCGAAGGCTCTCAGCCAAGTTTGAGAGTCCTTCTTACAGTGAGCAACCTACTTACAGAACAGGATACAGAACGTGATGTTGATAATTTTCTTTGCTAACATCATAAATCATCATAACATCGTCCATAATAAAATAGGCAGAATTATATCAATAATTTTTAGCTGAGTTCTCTGGACCTCAAATTGTCCACAAAAATATCGCTGGAATATTGTAATAATTTTCTATAATAATAATATTTAACTTAGGGACACATTTGTTGTTTGATAGCTATAGCAACATCGTTCTGCATGTCTGCTCTATTGTGTGCAAGTTTCGTCGTTTAATTCGTATGCTTCAGCGTTATTGAATTTGTCTTGGATTTGTGGCTTTTTCGGTGTTCGCTCCCGTTTTTCAAATCAGCACTCCCTATATTCGTGTCAGTTATATGAATATGATAACAATACGCACGACGTAATATCTCTTCGCACACTGCTTTAGATAATTAAACAAATCTGACATTTTCACAAAAACAATACGAATAAGTAAATAAAAATAAAACTGAGGTAATAAGATATACCTTCTCTAAATTTTCAAAGGTATCCTGGCATCTCTTAGCAATTAGGGTTGCACTTCCTAGGGGCGTGAGTATCCCGATTAAGAACGTGTGCTATAATGTGTGTATGTGTGTGTGTGTGTGTGTGTTTTACAGGGGAGTTTCACATCGCTGGGCTCGCCGTCGGTGGCTGCGCAACACAATAAGCCCAATTACCAGTCGGCCACTGCCAACCTCACCTACCCTGCCTACGGACAACCCCATCCGCCGGGTCCCTCTCCGTCGGCCTCCTCTCCCGTCGGCTACTCACAGTATCCGGCCGCTTCGCCGTCATCAACACCTGGCGGCGGCGGTGGCGGCGGCGGTGGGTCTGCATCACATTTGCAGTCTCCACACGCGGCACAATCGGTTGCCGCGCTGTCCTACCGCCAGCCGCCGAGCGGCTATGCGTCGGCGTCACCAGCGGCGGCCTATTCGACGTCGCAGTACGGTGTGGCCACGGCGGCTGCACAATCGGCCGCGCCCATGTGGCAGGCGGGACATTACGCCGCCGCCGCCGCCTCGCCGTACGCTGCCGCGGGATATATGACAGCTCCACATCACATGGCATCCGCCTACCAACAACAACAACAACAACAACAACAATCGCAACAGCAGCAAATGTACGCGGCGGCGGCGGCGGCGGCGGCGGCGTCGTCGCAATATCAGCAGCCAGCCATGACGGCCGATCCGTACGGCCGAATGATGCCGCGTCAACATTCGCACCATCACATGCACGCACACTTGCAACTTCAACAACAACAACAACAACAACAAGGTGGTGCGCATTCGGCCGGCATGATCTACGATCCGGCAGTGCAAAGTTACCGCGCGGCCGGATACAACGCACATCAACAACAACAACAACAACAACAGATGTCGCATTCAACGTACGGCCAGTATCCGTCGGGCGGACAATACGGCGGTGCGGCGGCGACGGCGGCGGCGGCGGCCGGATATATGACTCCGACTCTGCCGTCCGGCCAGAGAATGCCGCATCCGCAATCACACTCGCCCGCTCAACAACAACAACCACAACAACAACAACAACAGCATATGGCTCCAGCTCGATCCGCAATGCCACAATCGACGTCGGGCGGCGGTATTGTCGCTCAGCTGCCGCAAATATCCCCTCAACAATCACAACAACAACAACAACAACAACAACAACGGCAGATGGCGGGATCTAGCGGCAGACGTGGAGGATCTCGCGGTGCCTCATCATCCGCCTCCTCCGCTGCGGCGGTGGCTCACTCGCCTTCGCTGATGCAGCCGATGAATGTCTCCGGCGGCGGTGGGGTGTCGTCCAGTCTGCAGCATCTAGAGAAGATGGTCATGCCGAGCGGCTCGTCGGCGTTGTCTTGTCGTGCGGCCGGCGCCGGCGTCGCTGCCGGTGCGTCTCGATCCGTCAACGCGTGGCCGTCGCATCACACACGCGTGCCGTCGCATCATATGACCGCACACCTCCAGCAACAACAACAACAACAGCAGCATCAGCAACAGCAGGCTCTGTCGCCAGTGCCCAGTCCGCGTATGCCGTCGCATCATCAACAAATGCACCACCATCCACATCAGACGCATCCGTCGCTACATCAGCACCAAACGGCACAACAGGCGGCTCGCTTGACGTCCGTCGAGGCGGCCGGCGGCGGCATGCACGCACTGCCGGCGCTGCACGACGGCGTGACATCAGCGACGGCCGCCGGACCAATGAGCAATGTGGCCGCATCCGGCGGCGGTGGCGGCGGCGTCCCTAGCGGAGGCGGGACGGCAGCTAGAGTGGCCAATTTCCCACCGCCCGCCGCTTCTGTTCATTCCAGCGTCAAGACGCACACGCCTCATGTATCGTCGGCTAGCTTCTCAGCAGCAGCAGCAGCAACAGTAAGCAGTCAATCGGCCACTATGATGGGCACCGGAGTCTACCAAGATCTGGCCACAGTTGCCAAGCAACAACAACAACAACAACAGCAACAACAACAACACATGTACTCCTCTCCTGGTCTGCACTATCAGACGCACCAGCAAATGTCACCCAGTCAGCACCAGCATGCACTGCATCAACAACAGATGCGCCTGCCGTCCGCTGCCGCCCCTCCGTCCGCTGTGCCGTCGCCAATGTATCAGCCGCACACACAGACAGGCGCCGTGCGAGCCGGCGATCCGGGCATGTGGCCTGCGCACGTTCAATCACACAGCACCTCGGCTGCGATCCAACCCTACCACCACCACCACCAACAACAACAACAACAACAACAACAACAACAGCCCGAGCAGAGAAATCAACCCGCCGAGCCTCCGGCGCGTATGTTCAGTCCCGCACCGCCGACCAATCAGACGGATTCGATCACAATACCCGACGTCTCTTCGCCGACTTCTGACGATCAGTCGAACGGTGCGGCCGCGTGCTTCATGCCGGCTGCCACGTCATCATCCGACGCCTCAGCAGCTGTGGTCTCTTATTCTTCGCCTCTGCCGTCACAGACACCGTGGAGCACGGCCGGTGCCGTATCAACGTGGACGGATAGCGTTGTGTCTGCCAGTCCGTCCATTTCTGCAGCTCCCGTTTCCGATTCTGCTGTGTGTAGCGCTAGTCTTGCGACAGTCTCGGCTGTTACCGCCAGCTCTCCGTCGACTTCAGTTGATGACGCAACGATGCTTGCGTCCGCCATCGACCGGCAAAATCAGCCACAACAGCAGTTCGCCTCGCAGACAGCAGACAGCGTGTGTGATTATCAGGAAACGTCCTATACGCAAGAACAGATACGCCAGGATACTCCAATGACGATGCATGAAACAACAGCGCCAGATTCTGCTGATAGCTCGCCGCCAGTCGCCGCGACATCTTTTCACTGTGAAACATCCGAGCCTCTGACTCAGCATACGTCAGCTGACGATGTCGTGACGGACGCGGCGGTCGCACCTGACGTCCGGCAAGCTGTCGAGTCATGCGTCGATCGGCTGGCGCCACAACCGCCGGCTGCTCCTGCGACAGTCGACGCTAGTGACGTGCCGGCCAGGCATGCGTCAACTTCGCCGCCGCCGCCTCCTCCTCCGCAGTTGTCTGACGCTCTGGGCTCTACATCTGTCGCCGGCACAGAGTCCAGCGACACGCCGCAGCTCAGCTGTCAGCCGTCTGTGGTGTGTTCGCCGGCGCCGCCGCCGCCGCACGTCGAAACTCTGCCGGCGATGTCTGACGCTCCGTCGCCGTCCGCCACATCACCGTCAACGCAGGCCGGCGTTGTCTCGGAGCAACGGCAGGAGGCAGTGTCTTTATCACCTCCTCAACAGCCGGAAGGAGAACAACAGTCAACGAATATCTTGGACTCTCAGAATCAACAGTTACTACCCGAACAACATCAGCAATCATTGATGCCTTCACAGGCCATGCTCTCACACCACTCACAATTACCCCAACACTCGTTTTCTACGCAGCAACAGCAACAACAGCCAATGTTACCCCAGCAACAACCACCCCAGCCAATGTTACCCCAACAACAACCACCCCAGCCAATGTTACCCCAGCAACAACCACCCCAGCCAATGTTACCCCAGCAGCAACCACCCCAGCCAATGTTACCCCAGCAACAACCACCCCAGCCAATGTTACCCCAGCAGCAACCACATCCGGCTCTGCCGCAGCAAACACAGCCGCTGTTACCCCAACAACAACAACCAACGTTACCCCAACCTCAACAGCTGCTACCCCAGCAACAACAACCAACGTTACCCCAACCTCAACAGCTGCTACCCCAGCAACAACAGCACGCTTTACCCCAGCAATTGTTACCCCAGCAGCAACCACAGCAGGCTATGGCTGGTCCGTATTCACCATTGATGCAACAACGACACGCCATGCAATTTGAGTTGCAACAAGTACAGTTGCAGCTGCAACAGATCTACAGTGTAGCGCCCAGTGCACAGTCACAACACACGGTTAGTAAATTGACACACTCATACATTGACACATACACACACATACACATTGTAAATATAGACTCATACATTGACACATACACACATCAACATTGTACATGTAGACTCATACATTGACACATACACACATACATACATTGTACATATAGACTCATACATTGACACATACACACACATCAACATTGTACATATAGACTCATACATTGACACATACACACATAAACACATTGTACATATAGACTCATACATTGACACATACACACACATACACATTGTACATATAGACTCATACATTGACACATACACACACATCAACATTGTACATATAGACTCATACATTGACACACACACACATCAACATTGTACATATAGACTCATACATTGACACACACACACATCAACATTGTACATATAGACTCATACATTGACACATACACACACACCAACATTGTACATATAGACTCATACATTGACACATACACACACACCAACATTATACATATAGACTCATACATTGCACAATCAATGTGTGTGTATGTGTGTCTGTTTGTGTTCATGTGTGTCTGTATTTACCGTAAAATCTCTATTTGAGAGGCATGTCGTTCTATTTTTCAAACCTTCCCCGGTAGTATCGTTCAATTAGATGGTGTCGCTCTATTTTTCCACTAGCTTGTGAGAAATTTGACAAAATACGGTAATGTTTATGCATATTCATTTAACAAAAAACACACACAAATACAGGATGATTACTGATAATTAATAACAAATTCACTGATATAAATCCCTCAGTCATAGATATTGCCGAAAGAGAAGAATTTATCAAAGTAACGTTCAGTTATTTGTGTATTTTTGTATTCAAGGTATATTTGTGTGTGTGTGTGTGTGTTAAATTTGTTTGTAACAACACAATTAAGGTAAACAAACAGTAGTCAGAGGCATCAATCCGTCCAGCCACAGCTCTCTAACTTCAAACACAATTATCACATGAAATAATACATGAACAGCAATAACAAATTCGGCTTTTGAACACAAAACAAAGACAGTAAATAAATACTCATATATAGTAAGCTGACAGTGAAAGACTAAGTTATACAGAGAACGAGTATATGTGTGTATGTGTGTGTGTGTGTGTGTGTATAGGTACAGGAGTTACAGCAGCGAGCGCAATATCTTCAGATACAGCTGAATACGGCGCCGCCCACGCCTACTGCCGCCTATCATCTCCCCCATCATCCCCACCATCAGGCTGCCCCCACGCCAACCGCCTTCCTCCCACCTTCGGCTGCCGTGCAGGTAATATCAGCGATGCCCAGTGTGTTGTGCTATCGTGAATTGATGTGTGTGTGTGTGTGTATTTGTATTTTTTCCATTCAACCATGTATTGCCACAAACAAATATACAATGTGCAAACAATAAATATCACAATTGGCAAAAGACCCGTCGAGCTAATGCTCATAGACAGGCTTACATTTCACTTGTACAGGTGGAAATAATGCCATCAAACCAGGTTATATAGACACAAGTACTTACATACTACGTGAAGTGTGTGTGTGTGTGTGTGTGTGCATGTACCTGTGTGTGTCTGTTTGTGTTCATGTATGTGTGTCTGCGTGTATCTCTACATATACGTATTGGTGTGTCTGGGTGTCTGTGTGCTTATGCCAGTGTGTGTGTGTGTGTGTTGTGTATATGTGTGTAAATGTGTTTATGTATGGAGGAAGATGTGTATGTATGTGTGTATGTATCTGTTTGTGTACATGTACGTGTGTCTTCGTGTATCTCTACATATCCGTATTGGTGTCTGTGTGTTTATGTCATTATTTGTGTCTGTATGTGTGTGGGTGTTTATGTGTGTGTGTGTGTGTGTGTGTCTGGGTGTGTATACACATGTATACTGGCGTGTGTGTGTGTACATATGTGTTTATGTGTGTACATATGTGTTTATGTGTGTGTGTCTACGTTACCCACAGACACCAACTGGCTTATGCATTGCCGGCGAGCCACTGACTGGTGCCGAATGTCCCTCCGCATCCGCTTCTTCTGCTGCTAGCGCCGTAGTCTCCAAGCCCAATCGTAGCAGAAGCGCCGCGCGACCGAGGGCTGATCGTAAACCGCGTGGCGATCGCAAGCCGCGCGTTCGCAGTCGCTCCAAGAAGGCCACTGCAGCTGCTAGCGTGGCCGCAGTGCAGAGCGGTGAGGTGCCGTCGCTGGCGGCGCTTGCCTCGCAGACTCTGGCCAGACTACAGGCCGACGGCGATGCAGGCGCGGCAGAGACAGTGGGCTTCACACCACCGGCGCCGGCACGACCCAAGCGCGTGTAAGTGCTTCCGCGTGTGTGTGTGTGTGTGTGTCGAATGAATGACACTATGATTGTGTATGTGTGTGTGTGTGTGTATATGTATGTGTAATTTTGTTATTTTTATTTAGTAATTAATTGCCACGTAATAACAATACACAATAACAACATAGATAATAGACAATGTCAATATCAGTTTAGTAAGTGTTTCCGCGTGTGTGTGTGTGTGTGTGTGTGTTGAATGAAAATATGATTGTGTATGTGTGTGTGTGTGTGTGTGTATATATGTATGTGTAATTTTGTGATTTTTATTTAGTAATTAATTGTCACGTAATAACAATACACAATAACAACATGAATAATAGTCAATGTCAATATCAGTTGAGTAAGTGTTTCCGTGTGTGTGTGTGTGTGTTGAATGAATGACAATATGATTGTGTGTATGTATGTGTAATTTTGTGATTTTTATTTAGTAATTAATTGCCACGTAATAACAATACACAATAACAACATGAATAATAGACAATGCCAATATCAGTTGAGTCACAGCCGTTGGACACGCGCATTTATGGCATAAACGTGAATAATTAACGTGCTGGTATGTGTGTGTGTGTGGGTGTAGACGGCCTTCGCGTAGTCGCAAAAAGCCTGCCGTCAAGCCTGCCGACGGAGCGGCCGATACTAGCGCAGGCGGCGGCGGCACTGAGGCTTCACAGCCTGTGCCGGCCGACGCTGACGGAACGGCCGATGACGCGTCGTGCGCCGGCGCCGGTGACGCTGTCATTCCCACGCCCAAGAAGCCGGCGCGACCTCGTGTTCGCTCGGCCACCTCGTCCCGCCGTAAGCCCAAGGCCAGGTGAGAAATCTGCAGTTGTCGATATGTTGATGTTGATAGCAATGTTATTAGCTCTGAAGTGGCATAATTTGTAGCTTTCTGCCATTTATAGTTAAGAAGATATGAGGACTTCAAATGTGTCCTTCAAGACTTTATTTATTACTTTACTTTAGACTTTAGACTTTACTTTACTTTGCTTCTTTATTAGCTTTAATCTTGCTGAGTGAAACTTCTTATTTTCCAACTTTCTTTCTCCATACATCTTTTGGTTAGTTTCCAGTACACATGGGGGCCATCGCACAGGGTGGTAATAGTGCACTTGCACTCTTCCCCCATGCTACTGGATTTGCCTGTAATTAATTATAATAAACATTCTTCTTTATCCGTGTGGGTTTCTCATTCGTCTGTCTTTCGTCTTTCTATTCATCTTTTTGGATTAATTATTTTTGTATTCGTGTCTTCGTGCCAGATGAATGTATGTATGTGTGTGTGTGTATACATATGTATGTTTGTTTTAGTTATTTTTTAGTTTAGTTTTTTTTTGCGCACAACACATGACACAATATAAAATAAGAAAATAAACACAATGGTTGAGATGACGCTCTTTGATCAACTTGTTTTCATAATATAGCAATATAAACCTCATGAATTGTCAGATGAAACATTTAAGCATTATCTGTGTATGTGTGTGTGTGTGTTCTTATTCAATATGTAGGTGTGTGTGCGTGTGTATTTTTGTGTTTCTGAGTATGTAAACGTGAGTGTATGTTTGTGTTTGTGCGTATATGTACTTGTCTGTTTTGTGTGTGTGTGTGTGTGTGTATGTAGGTGAGTGTGTGCGTTCGTGATTGTGTATGTGTATGACTCTTGTGCTTGAGTGTGTGTGTGTGTGTGTGTGTGTGTGTGAGCGCTTTTGAGACCCTCGGGTGAAAAGCGCGATATAAATGTCTTAATGTAATGTAATGTAATGTCAGGTTGGCGTTCAGTTTCAAGAAGAAGAAGCGAAGACGTGGCAGCGACAGTGAGCCATCCGACATGGAGAAAACGCCGCCGCCTTCTCCACCACAAGACGATTACTCCTCAGCTAGCAACAATGTTCGTTTCTTCAGCCAACACACACACACACACACACATACATACACACACACACACACACACACATGTACACATTTTGATTAGTGATTGGCAATCGGTATGCCGCGGTATCAAGCGGTGCCGTGACATCTTTTGAGGATGCCGCCAAAAATCAGGGGAACAATTGCATATTTGTATTATAATAGCAGGATCAGTGTAAAGATAGTTTTCATATTTATGTATAAGGTGTTGTTACACCGATGCAAAATGTCGAAATGGAAAAAAACAACGGCGATTTATTTATGTATTTCCGTATAAGGGTGCCGGGAACTAGAAATGTTTGGGAGACACTGAATTAGTTGTTTCCCTAAAGCAATGGCCAAGCCAGGATATTTCCCGTTGGGGGGCTAAAGAAAAAAAGATACGATAACTTGGCAAAACATGATCAACTAAATTCGAAGTTTGTTTTTTCAGAGGGGGTTTCAGCCCCCCCAAGCCTCCCGTTAGCGCCGCCTCTGTCCAAAATTATATTACAATTGGTAAAGAACTCGTGCGTTTTTTTCTCGCAGGAGTTACATGGTCAGTATTTGTATGTGTATATCCTTGTGTGTGTGTGTGTGTGTGTACGTTCAGAAGCGTCGTTCGGGCCGTATCACGGGCGGTCGCAAGAAATACGTTGACGACCTGGATCTGCGGCAGCTGGCGCAGTTGTCCGATGGCGAGGGTGATGAGAGAAGACAGAGTGGCGGAGGAGCAGGAGCAGGAGTTCAGTCAAGCTCCGGACCAGTATCCGGCTCTGCCAGTGCCGGATTAGCTGGCACGGCCTCTGGTGGTGCTACGGATGTCGTGGTGTCTGTGGCGCCGAATTTCGCCTTCATTGTGAGTGCTGTCACATCGACTGGCTGTTCTCTATTGGTACAGTTGTGATGTACCTACACACACACAGAGACACACATACTAAGGCACATACACAGACACATACACACACATATACACAGACACATACACAGACACATACACAGACACACATACACTCACACATACACTCACACATACTCACGCACACATACTCACGCACATAAACATACACTCACACATACACTCACACATACTCACGCACACATACTCACGCACACATACACTCACACATACTCACGCACATAAACATACACTCACACATACACTCACACACACACGTAAACACACAGTTTTAGTTTAGTTTATTGGTCGCAGCATAGCTGAACAAATGAAAATAGCACACGAACGAAATGGTCCATAATAAATATTAAGTATACAAGAACATAATACCACAATATCGTTATCGCACAACAATCACATCGGTCTGGTGTCAAAATACATAATGAAAGCGTTTGCAATTTTTATACGCAATGCAACAGAACATCATTCACCATTCTGCAGTACTGCGCTAACACTGTGAGTCCATGTGTCACGTGTGTGTGTGTGTGTGTGTCAATGTGTGTGTCACGTGTGTGTCTATGATGCTTTTACGGTTGATTTTTGGCGTTAAGGGTGAACGATTGGTTGTGATGCATACATCTACTGTCAATATACATATACATGTATGTATTTTGGACTGGATTTTGCGTAGATTAGTAGATGTGTGTATGTTTGTGTGTGACACTTATTTGTGTGTGTGTGTGTGTGTGTGTGTACAGAATCCCAACGATGAGGACTCGATGATTGTACAGTACATTCTCGGCGATCGCAAGGGTAAGCGCGAGGTGATTCCCGACAGCGAAACCGAGGACGAAGAACAAGAGGAACAGAAGAAGAAAATGGAGACAGAAAAAGACAAGAAACTGGAGACGGAAAAAGACCAGAAAGAGATGGAAATAGACAAGAAACTGGAGACGGAAAAAGACAAGAAAGAGATGGAAATAGACAATAAAGAGATGGAAAAAGACAATAAAGAGATGGAAATAGACAATAAAGAGATGGAAAAAGACAAGAAAGAGATGGAAATAGACAAAACAGAAGAGACGGAGGAGACCAAGGAGGACGAGAAAGAGGACATAGAGAAGATGACAGGTGCATCTTGCTACGACTCCAGCATCACCTCTCCCACTGTCCCTGCGCCAAATAGTGATGACAAGGAGGAGAATGATGATAATAAGACCCACAGCGAACTGGACGACAAACCCCATCAACAGCCTCCAGACACGCAGCCCGTATCGGATGTATCGGCCGTGTGTGATGAGAATGAGCCGATTGACTCGGTAGAAACAGGCGTGTGCAATGTGTCATCGTGTGAGGCCGATCAAGAGACACAGATCACCGATCAGGACGGATCAATGCCTTCAGCTGCAGCCAATGCTGAACCGAAAACAGACAGTGCTAGCTCGAACACTCACAGCAATGAGGACCAAGGTGAAGATCGCTCTCCAGATGTCCACATGACTTCTGTCAGTGCCGACAACTCGACGGATCGCGTTGCCTGTACAGTTGAGGAGGCATCTGCGGTTGTGACGGAGCAAAATGACAACGCCGAAAGTTCGTCCACCACAGTTGCTGACGTCACTGACACACCTCACGCTTCGAGTGACGTAGCTGCTGTTATTGCTTGTAATTCCACGCCGCCGCAAGACTCTGATGAAGTCTCCACGGCGGATGTAGAAGGTGCATCAAACATCGATGCCTCCACTGTCGCCGACTCTGCCAGCGAAGCAGGCGAACCGCAATCCAGCACTGGGGCGGCGGCGGCGATACGAGATGCCAGTGTTGTCGACAACAAACAACATCCCTCCGAACAACAACAACAAAAACAGGTGGTACAGAAGGCCGAGCCCGAGTTTATCGAAGTCGACGAGTACTATGTCAAGTACAAGAATTTCTCGTATTTGCATTGTGAGTGGCGCACCGAAGAGGAACTGCTGCGCGGCGATAAGCGAGTGACGGCCAAAATCAAGCGCTACGAACAAAAGAAACGACAGGCGCAGAACACACTCGACTTCGTGAGTTACACACACACTAACACACACACACACATACACTAGTCCACAAACACACTAACACACACTAGCACACTAGCACACACATACTAGCACACACACACTAGCACACACACACACGCACTAACACACACACACACACTAACACACACACTAGCATACTAACACACACACACACGCACACTAACACACACACGCACACTAACACACACACACACTAACACACATACACTAACACACACTAACACACACACACACTAGCACACACACAAACACACTAACACACACTAGCACACACACACATATTAACACACACACTAGCACAATAACACACACACTAGCATACTAACACACACGCACACTAACACACACACACTAACACACACACACTAGCACACATACACTAACACACACACACACACTAGCACACACATACACTAACACACACACACTAGCACACACATACACTAACACACACACACATACTAGCACACACATACACACACACACACTAACACACACACACTAACACACACACACAAACACACACATGTACTGAATCCGTGTTTGTTTACGTTTGAATATTGTAGTATTTTTATGTCTTAATTTACGTGTTTTGTGCTAATTTTCTATTGTATGTATGTCGGTTTGTATGTGTGTCTGTATATTTTCTCATACTATTTGTACTTTTCTTCATACATAGCTAATCTTAATCTGTGTGTACATAAGTATTTGTTTGCACGTAACATTAGCACAAAACGTACAGTACAAACTTATAGCTCAATAAAAGTAATACAAATGTCTTATAAGCCACACTTCTATTCGGATGCAATATATATGTGTGTGTGTGTCTTATGTGTGTGTCTTGTCTGTGTGTCTTGTGTCTTTGTGTCGTATGTGTGTGTGTGTCTTGTGTCTTTGTGTCGTATGTGTGTGTGTGTGTGTGTGTCTTTTGTGTGTGTGTGTGTGTCTTGTGTGTGTGTGTGTGTGTGTCTTATGTGTGCGTGTGTGTGTCTTGTGTCTTATGTGTGTGTTTGTCTTATGTGTGCGTGTGTGTGTGTCTTGTATCTGTGTGTATATATATATATATATATATATATATATATATATATATATATATATATATATATATATATATATATATGTGTGTGTGTGTGTGTCAGTTGGACGAGGAGCTGTTCAATCCGGACTTTATCGAGGTGGATCGTGTGCTGGACGTATCCGAACACGACACGTGTATGACGGGCGGCGCGGCGGCGGCGGCTGCGGCGGTCGGCGACAAAAGCCGCCATTTTCTGGTCAAGTGGCGTTCGCTGTCCTACGAGGACTGCACGTGGGAGCTGGAGGAAGATGTCGATGTGTTGAAGATCGAGCAATTCTTTCGCTTCAACGAACCGCCGCCCAAGGAAAAGCGAGCGGTGTGTACACAACGAATTACACACACACACACACACACACACACACACACACACACACACACACACACACACACACACACACATTACATTACATTAAGACATTTATATCGCGCTTTTCACCCGAGGGTCTCAAAAGCGCTTACACACACACACACACTCAAGCACAAGAGTCATACATATACACAATCACGAACACACACACACACACCTACATACACACACACACACACACAAAACAGACATATACGCACAAACATACACTCACGTTCACATACTCAAAAACACAGAAATACACACGCAGAGCCAGGGAGCCTATTGTAGATACGAGGTCCTAAGATAGACACACACTTACACACACATACACGTAATTCGTTACTGATTTTTGTTGAATCAGCGAATTAATCAAATCCTGGTCATGGCGGCATCTTCAGTGCGTGGTTCACATCGATGTTGGCTCTTGAATACGCTTCTTGGAGTCTGTGAATCGGCAGTATTTGCACTCGTTGACGTCTGAAACTGATAACTCCACACTTTCTTTTCTTGTGACAGCTGATAATTGAGGCATTTCGCCTTCACGTCGACTGTTTCATACAGAAGATTAGCTCAGCTTGAACTGTCCTGTCTACATAGCCATTTCTATCCTGCTTATGTATTCGTACGTGTATGTGTGTGTGTGTGTGTGTAGCGCAAAAAGCGGCCGAAAGCTGTAGAATGGACCAAGCTTGAAGAGTCGCCTATCTACAAGAACAACAATCGCCTCAGAGAATACCAGTTGGAAGGTGTCAACTGGCTCACATTCAGCTATTACAACGGGTACGTCTACTTATCTCTCTCTCTCAATCTTTCTCTTCCTTTTATCCACAGTTTCAATCACTTAATTCCTCAGACAAATTTTGCGTGTATTCGGTAGTTTTTGACTTCACAGGCAGCTTATGTGCAGACCACATCTCCGGTTAATCTATCTGTCTATCTTTTTCCCTGTTTTCCAATTTGTCTGTCTCGTTTTTCTTCACTCACCGCAAACACGCGCATCTGCGATAGAAAATATCTGCCTATAACAGTCCGTATCGTCTACATGTGTGTGTGTTTGTGTGTGTGTGTGTATGTGTGTGTGTGTGTGTGTGTACTCACCTAGTTGTTCTACAGGATATGAGCTAAGCTCATAGTGCTGTCTTGTCACTTTTTGCATAATTCATCTAGCTAATATTTGGGGTAACTCAAAAGTTTAGCTTCAACTATTTTATCGTCTAATTGGTTAGATGTTTCTACGAAACGGAAAACTATACTATTTATATCTTTTCCACAACGTATCTTCTTCAGTTTTTTTTAGTGGCCTCTACGAACATTCCCCTTGGAAAATTAATCCGACATCGTCTGTTTATCATGCATACTCTTGCTTAAGCCTGGGTAAATCAATTGTCCTCAATCTCTCCTCGTAAGTTATATTTGTCAAGTTTGGTATCAGTTCATTGGCTAGTCTGAATTTTTTCTGTTTTCTATATATGTTTTATCTCATGTCTGTGTGTGCGTGTGTGTGTGTGTGTATGTTTATTGTAGTCACAATTGTATTCTGGCCGACGAGATGGGATTGGGCAAGACAATTCAGGCGCTGACATTCACCAAAGCCGTGTTCGACTACGGCATTCGCGGCCCGTTCCTCATCATTGCCCCTCTCTCCACCATTCCCAACTGGCAGAGAGAGTTTGAGAGCTGGACTCACATGAACATCATCGTATACCACGGCAGGTCTGTTACCATGGGCCTAGATCCTGGGGGGTATGGGGTATATATACCCCGACAAATTGACTGCGGATATGAATACGCAATTACACCCCCCGATAATTCTGCTGAGTTCTGTTCATTTGGTGTGTGTGTTTGTGTCAGTGTGTGTGTGTGTGTGTGTGTGTGTGTGTGTGTGTGTGTGTGTGTGTGTGTGTGTTTTAATTGAGGTAGATGTGTGTTGTAATTGACTAGGCCGAAAATAGCTGAGGGTCGCATCATGCAATTTATCCAAACTAAGCCAAGTTTGAAGGTCATTTGGCTACCGAATCGAACACTACTGAATATGTATGTGTATACCGTAAATGCTCTTTTTATCCGACATGCCGCATTATTTTTCGACTGCCCTGTGTATGGTGCCGGATTATTAGAGCCTATCGGATTATTTTTTGGTCACTCGGCACGGTAGGATTGCGCAAAAACTGCAACACAAAAAATAGTGCACTGATAACAGGGACGAGGACACATATGAAGACGATGATTTCTGCTTTGATTAATGAGTGCCGGTTTATAAGAGGATTGCTAAATAAATTGTTGCTGAACTGTAACTGAATCGAGGTTGCAGTTTCAATAAGCCTTTCCAGAAAGTGCCGGATTATTAGAGCCTGCCGTATTATTTCTCAACCCATACCTGAGTGTGCCGGATTATTTGAGCATTTATGGTATGTGTGTGTGTGTGTGTGTGTATGTGTCAAACAGTGCCGCCAGTCGCCAGATGATCGTCGACTATGAGATGTCGTACAAGGACGACAAGGGCCAGCGTATTGCCGACATATTCAAGTTCAACGTGTTGATCACAACGTTTGAGGTGATCATTCAGGATTGTGTTGAGTTGTCCGATATTCCGTGGCGGCTGTGCATCATTGACGAGGCTCACCGGCTCAAAAATGCCAATTGCAAGCTGCTCGAAGGACTGCGCATTCTCAACATTGAACATCGCGTGCTGCTGTCTGGTGTGTACCATTCACTTACCTGTACCGCATGTATATACATATATCGCGGTCACATTAAGCCCGTATTGCAGCTCAAAATTCTACTGCATATTTTCCATGGTGGGCTTAATGGCCAGAGCTATTTCACAGGGTAAAAAGTTCAGTCTGCCAAAGTTTTATTTATCCAAAAGAACAAGCTTCATTATATCAATGTTGATAAAGTACAAATATGTACAATAGCTTGATGAAAAACGTAAATTAACACGTAAATTATAGGAAAGGACAGTTTTTTCAACAAATTTTATATGTGGAACAAACAGAACATTAGAAAAATACTACCGGACTAAAAAGTTAAAATTTTGGGTGGGCTTATTGGACTGTACTACCAAAAACCTAGTATTTCAGGCCTGAAAAGTGACATGGGCTGGGCTACAATGCAGTCTGCCAAATTATTTGCATATTTTCAACCTGCAGTATTATATTGTCAGTCTTATGAGTATAAATTACGTTACGCTTGTAAGGCAGTGGTATGGCATGGCATACGTGTTGTCATACACACGTATCATCATCATCCAGACTTTCTTTGAACGATTCAAATCATCATTTATCCAGACTTTCTTTGAACGATTGATTTGTTTTCCGCTGTCTAAACTGTTCCAATTTTCTATGCCACTATAAGGAAACTTTCCTGTGTGATTTTCTGTCGGCGTCTTGTTTTTAGTTATAGTTTCAATGTGTGTGTGTGTGTGTGTGTGTGCCGGCGTACAGGAACTCCTCTGCAGAACAACATCAAGGAGCTGTTCTCTCTGCTCAATTTTCTGGAGCCTCTGCAGTTCAGCTCGGAGGACGCGTTCAACAAGGAGTTTGGAGAGCTGCATTCCGACGAGCAGGTGAAGAAGCTGCAGGCGCTGCTCAAGCCGATGATGCTGCGACGTCTCAAGGAGGACGTGGAGAAGAGTTTGGCGCCCAAGGAAGAGACCATCATCGAAGTCGAGCTTACCAATATCCAGAAGAAATATTATCGCGGCATTCTCGAGAAGAACTTTGCCTTTTTGGCCAAGGGCTCTGGCGGCTCCAACCTGCCAAACTTGATGAACACCATGATGGAACTGCGCAAGTGCTGTATTCATCCGTTCCTCATCAACGGTTAGTGATGATGAACTCCGTGGTGTAGTGGTTAGCACACCCGCCTCACAAGCGGCAGGTCCGTGGGTCGAATCCCAGCTTAAGATAATTTCATTGGGTGAATTCCATAATCCCACAGCCCCTGTCCACCCAGCAGTAAATGATGGTACCAGATATCAGTCATGTGTTGTGTCATGCATTCTGGGGAGGTGGCTCCTCTAATACGTAATCTGCGTGTGTGTGTGTGAATGCTTACAGTAACATGTACAGTAACAAAGGGGTAACATGCTTAATATGGGATGCTAAATTGGGTAACAGGCTGAAAAAGGTTGGGAACCACTGCCCTAGGGGTACCAGTACCCTCGTTTAAGAAGCCCTGACGTAAACAGTCCAGCAGCATGAATCCAGCATAATTTCTAGCTGATGACGTTAAGTCTGTTATTATTTGATGGTGATGATCTTGATGATGGTGATGATGATGGCAGGAGCTGAAGACCAGATACAGCACGAGCGACGTCAAGAGAAGAAGGATCAGAGTCCTGAAGATCCTGAGGAAGCCTACTATCAGGTATCTTATAATTCACTGTGTGTGTGTGTGTGTGCTTCTGTCTATGTCCTTGTGTGTGTGTGTGCTTGTGTGTGTGTGCTTGTGTGTATGCTCTTGTGTGTGTGTACTTGTGTGTAAGTGTGTGTGTGTGTGTGCTTGTGTGTGTGTGTGTGTGTATGTGTGTGCTTGTGTGTGTGTGTGTATGTGCGCCTGTGTGTATGTGTGTGTGTGTGTAGTTTGTATGTGTATTATATATCTACGTGCTTTGTGCAAGTATATATGTACGTAAGTTTAAGCAAAAGGCTTCGTTCAATCATCATTGTTTAATATGTAAAAATATGTAATTTAACTACACACAAACATAATTCTTATGCACAATAATTTTATACATTTTCAAATAACAAAACAATATCAATATAAAAGCAGCATTAAACTGTGTTTTATTTTATTATATAGTCCGAATTTTGTTCAACACCAAAACGTGTATCGTGTGTGTTTGTGTTTGTGTGTGCGTTTGTTTATTCTTGTAAAATAGGCTATGGTACAGAGCGCAGGCAAGCTGGTTCTTGTGGATAAGCTACTGCCCAAGTTGCGCAGTCAGGGACATCGTGTGCTCATATTCTCACAGATGGTTCGCATGCTAGACATCCTCGAGGACTACCTCATTCACAAAAAGTGAGCCACACACACACACACACACACAAAGAAAGTTTTTCAAGGAAATGTGCGTAGAGGACACTAAAAAAAACTGAGGAAAACACGTTGTCGCAAAAGATGTAAAAAAGTATAGTTTCCCGTTTAGAAGCGTAGATCAGTGGAACCAATTAGACAGCAAAATAGTCGAAGCTAGAAATTTAAGTTCCTTCAAAAATATGTTAGATAAATTAAGGAAAAGAGACGGGACAGCACGAGCTTAGCTCATATCCTGTAGAACAACTATGTGAGTACACACACCCACACACAAAATGAAACTGTCCTCCATAAAAAAATAGTGGATAATTATTGAAATGATATGTGCATCAAAGAGCTGTGGCTCGATGCACTTCTGCTACTAATATGTTGTTATTGCTTTTTGTTCTCTTATGATTTCATGTTATTGTGGCACATATACCGACTTACTTACTTACACACGCAAATATACAAAATATATACAGCACACGCAATCAAACACACAGACATGCACACACGCTTGCTACGAGAGTGTCATTATTGTTCAATTTTATCTCAATTGAAATTAGTACAGGTATTCATGCGTTTAATGTATTTAATTTAGTATTATCAGTGTATGTATGTTTTATGTGTTTGATGTAGGGCATCGGCGTGTGTGTGTTTGTAGTGTTTGTAGTGTTTCTGAATGAATTTGTGAATTATTTCATTTCTGTGATGGCATGTTGTCATCCTTCTATATTTTTTCCTGGTTTAGTTTCTTAGTTTTGCATGTGCATGTGTGTGTGTGTGTTTGCGTGTATGTATTTAACGTCTTTTATTGTGTGTGTGTGTGTGTGTGTGTGTCTGTGTGTGTTTGAGTGTCTGTATTTAACGTCTTTCATTCTGTGTGTGTTTGTGTGTTTGCGTATCTGTATTTAGCGTCTTTCATTCTGTATGTGTTTGTGTGTTTGCGTATCTGTATTTAACGTCTTTCATTCTGTATGTGTTTGTGTGTTTGCGTATCTGTATTTAACGTCCTTCATTCTGTGTGTGTTTGTGTGTTTGCGTATCTGTATTTAGCGTCTTTCATTCTGTGTGTGTGTGTGTGTGTGTGTGTGTGTTTGTGTGTTGTAAGATATCCATTCGAGCGTATTGATGGTCGAATTCGCGGCGATCTGAGACAAGCGGCTATTGATCGCTACAGTCGTCCTGACTCGGACAGATTTGTATTTCTCTTGTGCACCAAGGCTGGCGGCCTGGGCATCAATCTAACTGCCGCCGATACCGTTATCATTTACGATAGGTGCCAATTTCGTTGCCTCTCTCTCTCTCTCTCTCGTTGCCATTCTGTCTAGTGCAGTGGTTCTCAACCTTCTCTCTCTCTCTGATTCCCCACTTCTTCTTAATTTTGCCCAATCTCTTCTTCATTTTCCACACACAACACAGCGCTGATAAATTCAATAAATTCAGTTGTTTTCATCAAAGTCACAATGTCATTAGAGGTCATTATAGAAACAAAAATAAACGAATTTGAATTGATAAAAACACACATAGTTGTCCTGTTCTATCCGACCTTTAGCTTCAACCACTTGGTCAACTCTTCCATTTCCCACAAATTACGCACCACTGATTACGCACCATATCATTTCCACGTTATTCTGATTAATATCCTGTCTAGCCATATAATTTCCACATCATTCTGGTTGATATTCTTTTTTCAACATGTGTATGTGTGTGTGTGTGTGTGTGTGTGTGTGTTTGTATGTTTGACAGCGATTGGAACCCGCAGAACGACCTACAGGCACAGGCGCGATGTCACCGCATTGGCCAGCAGAAGATGGTCAAGGTGTACCGGCTGGTTACGCGCAACACCTACGAGCGTGAGATGTTTGACCGCGCCAGTCTCAAGTTGGGCCTCGACAAGGCCGTATTGCAGAGTATGAATACACAGCAGGACTCGCCGGCGGCTCGGGCGGGCGCCGGCGCTGCCGCCGACGGCTGTTCGTCGCAGAAACAGCTGAGCAAGAAGGAGGTGGAGGTGCTGCTGAAGAAAGGTGTGTCTTGTTGTATTTGTCAGTGGCGGCCGCAGAAATCTGTGCTTTGTCAAATCTACGTGTTTGGACAAAGACAAATGATTTAGGACAAGCACAAACCTATGTTTTAGGACAAAGACGTATCTGTGTTTTAGTTAAAGGACAAATCTATGTTTCAGGACAAGGACAACCCTATGTTTTAGGACAAAGACATATCTTTGTTTTAGGACAAAGACATATCTTTGTTTTAGGACAAAGACATATCTGTGTTTTAGCAAAATGACAAATCTATGATTTAGGACAAGCACAAATCTATATTTTAGGACAAGGACAAATATATGATTTAGGACAAGGACAACCCTATGTTTTAGGACAAGGACAAACCTATGATTTAGGACAAGCACAAACCTATGTTTTAGGTCAAGCACAAACCTATGTTTTAGGACAAGCACAAACCTATGTTTTAGGACAAGGACAACCCTATGTTTTAGGACAAGAACACACCTATGTTTTAGCAAAAGGACACACCTATGTTTTAGCAAAAGGACACACCTATGTTTTAGCAAAAGGACACATCTATGTTTTAGGTTAAAATCAAACCTATATGTTATCGTTTGTCTTTGGTTTTCCTCTTTCTGTTATTTCATTCCTGCTTTCTCGTGTTGTCCGTACTCTGAGTAGTTGCTTTAATAAAGAATTATTGAAAGTCACGTGTATCTCGCTGGCGAAATTTAGCTGTATGTGTGTGTGTGTGTGTGTGTGTGTGTGTTAACGTATCTGGTGTTGTTGACGCTCACACATGTTCATTTATTTAGAACATATTTGCCGAAAGAATCACAAGAAAAGCATATACAAATCAATAACAACAAACAATATACAAATCAATACTACTTACATGACAAACAAATGTCTACGAGCATAGCTATTCGACAGACCTGATATATATATATATGTGTGTGTATGTATGTGTGCGTAAGAAAGAAGGAATGAGTCATATATTGGCGCTCAGACTGTTAGTATGCATCGCTGCTCCAATATATCACAATAAACAATATATAGATATCTCAAATATATACACAACATCAGTATATAATACAGTATTAGCTTGAGAATTCATAAAATGTCCATATCACACCAAAGACCATGCATGTGTGTGTGTGTGTGTCTGTACATGTGTATGTGTGTATGTATGTGTGTGTATACACGCACCTCGTATGTTCATACGTTTTAATTACCAAAACATCATTTATACAGGCAATTAACATGATAACAAAACAATGTTCACTATGCTCTTTAAGCCTGGGCCTTCTTTTGGGCATATGGATTTTAACAAATTCAGTGTTCAATAATACATGTTATACATGCAATGCCAAAATACAAAATATGTTAGCATAAATATTAAAAAGCAGTAGTAAAAAGTAGTTTCATACAATCACTAACATATCCATTCCTTTATGTGTACACCAAAGGTCCTGCATGTGTACATATGTGTGTGTGTGTAAGATGTAATATGTATATTTGTCAACATCATCAGTATTATATCAGTACATACATATTATATCAGTTTTTTTTCATTTCACGTTGACTATGCCCAATAAGCCTATGGCTTCTTTTAGGGCATGCTCAGTAACACAATATTGTGACAATGTACAGTACGTCTAAATAACACTTCTAGCATTCATACATTCGTACACAAAATTCCTACCGCGAACATTCATACATTCATACATTCCTACCGCGAACATTCATAGATTCGCACATTCTTATCGCGAACATTCATACATGCACGTGTGTGTGTGTGTGTGTGTGTGTGTGTGTGTGTGTGTACAGGAGCGTACGGAGCGTTGATGGACGACGACACGGACGGGCAGACGTTTTGTGAGGAGGATATCGACCAGATCCTGGAGAAGCGCACCCAGGTGATCACCATCGAGGAGGAGAAAGGGTCCAACTTTAGTCGCGCGTCGTTTTCGACGGCCGGCAACCGGTCCGACATCGATATCGACGATCCGGACTTTTGGAACAAATGGGCCAAGCGCGCCGAAATTGAACAAGACGATCCGGAGAAAGTAAGTGGCTTTATTATTATAAATATTATTGTTATTATTAATTACTTTTATACTAATTTTTTATTAATTAATGTTAAATTAATACTAAATTCTTACTTAAATACTAAACTTACTTAACTAAAACTTACTTTCTAACTTACTTACTAACTTACTTACTTGAATACTAAATTAAATTACTGTTATACTTAATTACAAATACAGTAGCATGCGGGAAGAGTGTAAGTGCACTATTACCACCCTGTGTGCGGTGACCCCATGTGTACTGGAAGCTAACCAAAAGATGTATGGAGACAGAAAGAGAGTTGGAGAAGTAAAGATTCCTAGATAAAATGCGAGTTCGAAAACAAAATAATAAATAAATAGCAATAAATATGATCTGTTCTTGTTGCTTATCTGTAGTGTGTGTGTTGTGTGTGTGTTGTGTATGTGTTGTGTTGTGTGTGTGTTGTGAATGTGTTGTGTGTGTGTGTGTGTCTGTGTGTCTATATAAATGTAATACTGTACTGTACTGTACTGTGTGTGTGTGTGTATGTGATTGTGAATGTGTGTATGTGTCCTTTGCTTGAGTGTGTGTGTGTGTGTGTGCAGCGCCTTAGAGACCCTCTAGGTGTAGGGCGCTATATAAATATCTTAATGTAATGTGTGTGTGTGTTTGTGTGTATGTGATTGTGAATGTGTGTATGTGTCCTTTACTTGAGTGTGTGTGTCTGTTTGCAGCGCCTTAGAGACCCTCTAGGTGTAGGGCGCTATATATATATCTTAATGTATTGTGTGTGTGTGTATGTGATTGTGAATGTGTATGTGTCCTTTGATTGAGTGTGTGTGTGTGTGCGTATGTGTGCAGCGCCTTAGAGACCCTCTAGGTGTAGGGCTCTATATAAATATCTTAATGTAATGTTATGTGTGTGTGTGTGTATGTGTGTGTTAGAATGATTTGATAGTGGCCGAGCCGCGCCGTCGTGCTCGTATTCAGCGCTACGGTGAGGAGACTGTGACTAGTCTCAACATGTCGGATATTGGTAGTTCTAGTGACTCGGAACCGCCCGATCAGGACACCAGCTGTACCGTTCGTGAAGACTGTGAGTACTGCTGCCTTCATCTCCTGCCTGCATATACACACACACATACACACACACACAGAGAGAGAGACATAGAGAGAGAGACATATACACACACACACACACACACACAGAGAGAGAGAGAGAGACATATATACACACACACACAGAGAGAGAGAGACATATACACACACACACACACAGAGAGAGAGAGAGACATATATACACACACACACAGAGAGAGAGAGACATATACACACACACACACACACACACAGAGAGAGAGAGAGAGACATACACACACACACACACACATAGATACAGAGATACACGCACACATATACGGACACACACACACAGAGACACACACACACACACACACACACACACACACACACACACACACACAAATACACACCCATACGTACTTTCATACACACACACACACACACACACACAGAGAGAGAGAGAGACAAACGCACACATACACACGGACACACACACACACAGTGAGAATACGTCTAACCATACACGTACATGTACAGACCTAGTTATAAATATATAGACAATAATTGTGTGTTATTATCTCACGTTTTGCATCAAGCCTTGTGACCGGCTCTGTATTAGTGGCAGTACTTATCAAAACTATGGAAATATTTCAAATATATCCACTATATCTACGCTCTACGGTAAATCTTCGGTAACAGCTAATATGTATGTGTGTGTGTGTGTTCAAATATGTATGTGTGTTCAAATATGTATGTGTGTTCAAATGTGTGTGTGTGTGTGTGTGTGTGTGTGTGTTCAAATGAAGTTCAAATGTGTATCGCAAAAACAAGCACACATATACACACATTTCAAGCATTAGCTTGGCAATGCCTAACGATATTTGGCGTCACTGTGTTATGTGTGTGTGTGTCTATTCATCTCTGATATCATTAGGCTATGTAACTTTCACATCAGGCGAATCTATTCTATCCGTAGATATTTAACTGTCTCTGCTGCTTTCAAACTAGCTAATTCTTTCATTCTCAGTAGGGTACACTACTGTTGTTCGCTCTTTCTTTCTCTGAACCACCGCCAGCTTCGCAAACTTCAATCTGTTATTAGTAAAGCTTGTCGTCTAATCTACAATCTCCCTGCTGGCTCTCATGTCTCTCCCTATCTACAAAAATTAGGACTTCTCGCTATTAAGGCGCTTATTGACTACCGCATCTGTTTGATCATCCATTCCACTCTTATTCTCCGTAAGCCGTCGTACTTATTTGAACTTCTATGTAATGTAATGTGTGTGCCAGCACGGTCGCGACGTCGGCGTCAGATGCGCTACCGGCCCGACGACGACATGGACTTCATCTCGAGCGACGGATCGGTCGGCTACGGCTCCTGGACCCGGCTCGAGTGTTTCCGCGTCGAGAAACAGCTGATGGCGTTCGGCTGGTGCCGCTGGACGGAGATAATGCAGCACTCGGCACTGCGCTCCGGCTGGTGCACCAACCTCGTGCAAGACCTATGTCGGCTCATGGTCTCTGCCTCTCTCACTTGTTCTCTCATTTCTTCTCTCGTCTTCTCTGATTCTGTGTGCCCTTTTCTCTGATTCTGTGTCTCTCTTTCTCGGATTATATGTGTCTTTCTCTGATTATGTGTCTCTTTCTCTGATTATATGTGACTTTCTTTGATTCTGTGTGTCTTTCTCTGATTCTGTGTGTCTTTTTCTCTTATTCTGTGTCTCTTTCTCTGATTATGTGTGACTTTCTCTGATTATGTGTGTCTTTCTCTGATTATGTGTGTCTTTCTCTGATTCTGTGTGTCTTTTTCTCTTATTCTGTGTCTCTCTTTCTCTGATTCTGTGTCTCTTTCTTTGATTATGTGTCTCTCTTTCTCTGATTATGTGTCTCTCTTTCTCTGATTCTGTGTTTTTCTTTCTCTGATTTTGTGTCTCTTTGTCTGATTCTGTGTGCCTTTTTCTCTCATTCTCTGTCTCTCTTTCTCTGATTCTGTGTCTCTTTCTCTTATTCTGTGTCTCTTTCTCTTATTATGTGTCTCTCTTTCTCTTATTCTGTGTCTCTCTTTCTCTTATTCTGTGTCTCTCTTTCTCTGATTCGGTGTCTCTCTTTCTCTGATTCTGTGTCTCTTTCTCTGATTATGTGTATCGTTCTCTGACTCTGTTTCCTTTTCTCTAACTCTGTCTCTCTCTCTTAGTTTCTCTGAGAGCGGCTTATTGTCTAGCCGGACGCTAAATATTATCTGTTTTCTACTTGCTTCTCTTGTTCTTTCTATCTGTTTTTTGTCTCTTCTTTTCTTGCTTTTACTACTGGAATATTTTCTCTTCTGTTCTCATCCCGTTCTTAACTTATCTCCTTGTAACATTTCGCTGTTTTCTCTTCTGCCGTCGTATACAATATACAATAACAACAAGATACATACAAATACCAAATCCAGAGCCGTTGCGTGGACTTATGAGGCCCCCCCCGAAGGCAACACTTGGGGCCCCCCCGAAGGCAACACTTGGGGCCCCTCCCGAAGGCAACACTTGGGGGCCCCCATTATAAATAAACCATCAAATAATGAATTTATATATTATACATAATCACATAATACAAGCTAAGGTGAAAACATCTGAGCGAAAAGGTAAAGGCTATACATAATATGATAAATTTTAATGTCATACGTGAAGCAACGGATGTATCCAATCAAACTTTGTATAAATTTTACACGTTGCCTCTTAAGCCGTGATATTTGCATACAAAGATGGTAATAATTGTCTTCGATTTTCACTAATAAATTGGTGTGTGTGTGTGTGTGTTTGTGTGGTGTAGGTGTTACAGTGTGTGCGCGTGTACCGAGGTGATGAGAAAATTCGCAGCTTCATGTTCGATCTCATCTGTCCCGACAACCAGGATGTCGACACTCTCGGCAAAAACCACACCGGTACATAACACACACATAACACACACACACACATACACACAACACATATAACAACACAACATGACACATATACACATGACACACATAACACAACACAACAATATAACATGCACAACACATACAAAACACATATACACACACAACACACACATATACACACATAACACATACATTTACACACACATACACACACATATACGCATGTATACACACATAACACACACACACACACATACATATACACACACAAAACACACATACACACACAACATACACACACATACACACATACACACACATATACACATATATACACACATAACACACACACACAAAACACACACACATACACATACACATATACATACACACACGCACAACTCACACACATACACACAAAACGCACATACACATATACACACAACACACACAAAACACACATACACAAAACACACATACACAACACACACACACATACACAACACACACACACATACACAACACACTGTGGTGCATAAGTTGCATCAAGATCATCGGTCGTCGAATAACAGAGCGTTCTGGAGAGCCGCGCGAGACGGCCTGGCTCAGACAGCGGGTCAGTCTGGCGGTCGTGCGCGGCAACGCGGCAGCTATCACCGGGCTGCTGAACTGATGTGTATGTGTGTGCGTGTTTGTCAGTTTTATATCGTGTTTTGTATGAGTGTATGATTGTGTATGTATAATATAATGAGCACACATAAAAAAAAAAAAAAAAATACACACACATGCACACACAAGCAAGGAAATACACACAACAAACACTAACACATTGACACAAACACACATACGTATATGCATACATTTACACACACATGCACATGCACATGTACATACACACACACACATGAACACACAAGCAAGGAAATACACACAACAAACACTAACACATTGACACAAACACACATACGTATATGCATACATTTATTCACACACTCATAAACACACATAGATTTGTTCAACTGACTTTTGCAAGGAATTCGTCTTTGAGGTTCGTTCTGACACCATTTTGTGTATATGTGTGGGTCTGTGTTTGAGTAAGTGACCGCTACAGTGTGTGTGTGTGTGTGTGTGTGTGTGTGTGTGTATGTGTGTGTGTGTGTGTTTACCGGTGTGAGGCAGTAAATAGCTAATAAAAATGTTTAGTCTGCACTGACTTCACACACCAATATATGTTTGAGTATGTGCTTGTTCGTTTCTGTGTATGTTTGTGTGTGTTTATATGTTTGCTTGTGTGTATACGTGTGTTTGTGTGTGCGTGCGTATTTATTTGTGTGTGTGTGCTTATTTGTGTATGTGTTTGTTTGTGTGTATGTATGTATTTGTTCGTGTGTGTATGTATGTGTGTATTTGTGTTTATTTATGTTTGTTTGTCTGATTGTGTGTGCGCACAGGCTTGAACTCGCCAGTGCCGCGCGGTCGCAAATCCAAGAAGAAATGCCGCAGTTCATCTGGCGGCAGCAGTAGCGGTGGCTCCGGCGGCGGTGGCTCCGGTGGTCCGGGTGATATTGGCTGGAGTCAAGACCGACGCTACAACGGCGAGCTGGTACTGGAACGTAGCTACCTGCGACATCTGGTGCGCCAAGCCAATAAGCTGGTGTTGCGACTACGCATGCTCTATTATATCAAACACGAGGTGGTCGGCGAGCATGCAGACCGCATCATTAACGGCTGCTCTTCCAGGTGATGCTTGCCATATACACTCCTACCTCTCTCTTTCTCTCTTTCTCTCTGTATGCACACCCGCCTCACAAGCGTCAGGTCTGTGGTTCAAATCCCGGCAGAGCAGAATTACATTGGGTGAATTCTATAATACAACAGTCCCTGTCCACCCAGCAGTAGATGATGGTACCAGATATCAGTCATGTGTTGTGCCATGCATTCTGGGGAGGTGACCCTCTCTAATACATCTTCCGTCCTTGTGGAGTCATAGCGTGGAGAGGGTCGGTTCTGCGGTGACAGCGAGCTGCACGGGACACACCTGTGTGTGTTCATAAGCTTCGACTTCTTCCCGTGTAGCAGCTGTCACTTAGGCATTTAACCTTTTAACCTTTTATGTGTGTGTGACGTTGATTCTTCTTGGCAATGCCTTTAAAACCAGTGTTTTTTCAGGAATATACATGTTTAATATTTTAACGTTCAACAATTGACTATTCTTCTTGACTATGTCTTATTATAAGGCTTCTATGATTATGATGTCTTCTTCTATGATACGATTTCAAGGCTTCTTTCAGAAATCTACATGCTAAATATTTTTTACTAAAAACACACAAGTGCACAAGTGTAGAAGACACTTTTCAATAGCCAAAAAATACAACAGTATGCGGGCAGCATTTAACAGTGTTTATTGCTTTATTTTTTATATTTCATATAGTCCATTTTTTGCTCAATACCATATATGTATGTATGTGCATGTGGGCGTGGCTTAATCAGCGAGTGCCAATTGGCCACGCCCCCGCTGGACCAGCCGCCAACCGTCTGGTGGGACAGCGAATCAGATCGTTCACTGCTTATGGGTACCTACAAGCATGGCTACGAGCGCTACGCCCAGATGCGTGCCGATCCAGCGCTGTGTTTCCTACGACGCTGCGGTCCGCCCGACGGCGGGGCTCTGGCCGCTTCTGCGACCTCCTCCGCCTCTGTGGCCAGTGTCGACACATCTGGCGCGGCAGTGGTCAGCTCACCAGCGTCGGCCATTGTCGACTCGGACACTGAAACGTAACTAGTGATGCAAATGAAGCATATTTACCGTATAACCTCTATTTGAGCGGCATGTCGTTCTATTTTTCAAACCTTCCCCTCGTAGTGCTGTTCAATTAGATGATACCGCTCTATTTTTCCACTAGCTGGTGAGAATTTTGAGAAAATACGGTAAATTCTAAAATTCTATGGATATAAATGGAATTAATATATATTCTATGGATAAAAAAAGAACCAGATAACGTATGCATATTTATTTAACAAATGATACAAATACATGGTGATTAGTGATAATTAATAACAAATTCACGAATAAAACTCAGTCAGCCATAGCTATTGTCAAAAGAGAAGAATTCATCAAAGTGGCGTTCTATTATAGGGTGTTGTTCAAATAGAGGTTTTACGGTTTATTTGCATATTTGCTTATTTTTAACAATCGAACCTAGTACAATATCACAATGTTAAAATTCATGAAAGTTAAACGATTCGACGCTGCTATTATTTCAGGGTTTTTCCTCAGATAAAAACAGTAGATGGTTTGTCTGAAAATTAAGCTAGTGTGAATTTTATGATAAGATAACAGTTGTACGAGTAAGATTTTCTCAGTTGGCAAAAGAAATTCGAAATGACTCGTTAATACGATCAAATTAACGTCTCCTTTCATTCCCACTTCGCCATAATTCTTATCGGCTCGTCACGTTTTCTCTCAGATTATTAGCGGTATCATTTGTCATTTTACATTACCACGCCGTAAATTATTATTTTATCTACATTTCACTCCTTCCTTTTCTCTGGCATTCTTTTTTATATCATCTTGTCCTCATTTTGTCTCTCTCTGTGTGTGTGTGAGAGTGTGTGTGTGTACGTGTATATACGTGAGAGTGTGTGTGTGTGTGTGTGTGTGTATGTGTGTGTGTGAGTGTGAGTGTACGTGTGTGTACGTGAGTGTGTGTCTTTTATGTATGGAAGTGTGATTTTCAGCGTATGGGCACTCGTCTGTCTTCTTTGTGTCTGTGTGTTGGTGTGTGTGATTGTGAATGTGTATGTGTCCTTTACTTGAGTGTGTGTGTGTGTGTGCAGCGCCTTAGGGACCCTCTAGGTGTAGGGCGCTATATAAATATCTTAATGTAATGTAATGTCATGTGTGTGTGTGTGAGTGTACGTGTGTCTGTGTGTGTGTGTGTGTGTATATGTGTGTAATCATCGTCATAGAGACCCTATAGAGGCGTGGGGCGCTATATAAACATCTACCTAACGTAACACAACAATACGTGTATGTATGCGTGTATGTGTGTGTGTGTGTGTATGTGTGTGTGTATATAAGCGGGTTTGACGACATCGACAAAGACACTGAGACGGGCGGATGTTTCTCGGCCGTTGATTCTCCTGCGGCCAGCAGCGATACGACGGCTCCAGCCACGCCGTCCGATTGTGACGTCATCAGTGGAGGTGTGACGTCACAATCGCAGCAGTCTCGGTTTATGATGTTTCCATCGACGGCCGATTTGAACACGAGGCTGCGCCGCCTGGTCACCGCCTACCAGCGCAACTATAAGCGCGAGGAGCAGAAGATTCAGGCGCAAGTTCGGGTCAGCCGCCTACACACACACATACACATACATACACTTAAACACATACACAGTTTTACACATATAGACACGCACACACACACATACATACACACACTTGAACACATACACAGTTTTACACATATAGACACGCACACACACACATACATACACAGTTTAACACATACAGACACACTTAAACACATACACAGTTTAACACATATAGACACATACACATAAACACATACACACACGCATACATACATACACACACGTACACAGACTTATACACACACACACACACATATACATAGACATACTCACATATACACACCCAAACAGACACATACATACATACACACATATACATACATACACACACATATACATACATACATACACACACACACACTCACACACACTCGGGCACTTACACACACACTTACAAACACTTTCACACATATATACAATCACTTCAACATATTCAACATATATGCAACACATATTCAACATATATACAACACATATGCACACTACACACTACACACACACACACATACACACGCGCAAACAAACATACACAAACTTACACATACACGAATGTGTGGGTTAGTGTTTATATGTTTTTATTATTTTTTATAATTGTAGTGAAATGTTTTTTGCCAATAGTGCAATAAAGCTTATAAATTAATAATAAAAATGTTTACCAACAAGCTATAAATACATACATACACACACACTCATATGGCATGACTTTTTTGACAGATATTAGCTCATACTTGTGTAATCTAACTAATTAATTGATCTCAATATGCATAGCCATCAATATATTTTGAAATATATACGTATCTATTAACAAGGAATAATTTACATATGTAATTGTATATATTAATATTTACACAATTATAGACAGATGTAGTTGGATTTAATTTGAGATTAAGTCAATATTTTACTGAGTGGATTTTGAAGTATATATATATATTGGACATTAGGTGCCCTAGAAAATTTTCTTTTTGACCATGTTTTTTATAATAATAAAAATTTCACGAGTTATTTATTCTCAACAAACAACAACAAAATATAACTAGCTGGAAATTCAAGAATTATTTGCAACAAAGTATCAAAAGTTAATAAGTTGTGGGGAATTAAATGTCGGATAGTAGCACAAATGTGTGTGTTTTTCGTCTATCATTTTATTAATCAATTTCTAATCACTTACTGGCATTAAATTTGCTTTAACAACTGAATCTGTTGAATTCATCAGCGCTGTTGTATGGAAATTGTGAAGTGTGTACCTCAGTAATTCATTAAGGTCATTTTAGTGTGTGTGTGTGTGTGTGTGTGTGTGTGTGTGTGTGTGTGTGTGAGTGTGTGTGTGTGTGTGTATCGGTTTATAAGCACGGGCGTTCTTGAAAAGTATTGAGTATGTAACATATATATATGGAGCATCAAATTTGTTTATATAAACCCATCACCACAAGCATACTATACTGTACTATGCTGTGTTTTAAGTACCATTCCTCATCCTTCTTCCCCACCCACTCTGTGTTATTGCTCCTCCCTCGCTCTTTCCACTTCGACAGCGCATTTTCACGCGCGCGCTCTCTCGCTGTTGTTCTTCTATGTTGAGCACGCGCACACCTGCACACACACACACACACACACACGTACATGCAGCGTATATGTGTGTGTGTGTGTGTGTGTGTGTTGGTGACGAATATGTAGCGGCACCTGGCGTGTCACACACAAACACACACACACACACTGGCGGGAGCTTTTCCGCGGGCCCCTTGTGTGTGTGTGTGTGTGTGTGTGTGTGTGTGTGTGTGTGTGTGTGTGTGTGTGTGTGTGTGTGTGTGTGTGTGTGTGTGTGTGTGTGAGCGTGTGTGTGGTGCTCCGGTTGACCTCGCAACTCGGGCTTGTGTGTGTGTGTGTGTGTGTGTGTGTGTGTTGCGGAGTCCAGCGGTGATGCTCGTGAAAATTGGCTCGTGGCTAGTACGCTTGCCACCTCTCTCACACACACACACACACACACACACACGCTCACTCACACACGCGCGCCCACACGGGGGCGCACTAAATATACCGACAAATGTGTATGCACGCACGCGTGTGTGTGTGATATGGCGGATGTCGACCAGATGTAGTTGGTGTTATAATCAACAGATGGCGTTACAATCGCTGCTTACAACGGTCTCACTGGACCGTGTGTATGTGTGCTAGTGTGTGTGTGTGTGTGTGTGTGTGCTAGTGGCTCAATGTGTTTTTTACCCGATTTGTCGACTCAACTGACACGCTCGCATCGGCCTGTCTATCTGCCCCTCTCTCTCGCTCTGTCTCTCCCTTTCCCGCCGTACTCTCTCTCTCTCGCTGTCTCTCTACCATTGAAACACTAGCATTCTCAGTCGGTCTGGTCTGTTTTGTATGTGTGTGTATGTATGTGTGTGTGTGGGGAACATCTGGAATATGCGTGCGTGATTTGCGTGGCTCTTGTTGGTTTGTACTGTGCGGCCATTCTCTCTTTTCCCTCTATCTATCTATCTCTCCCTCTCTCTCTCTCTCTGTTTCTCATCTTTTTCTTGCTCCCTTTTTCGCACACGCAAACACACACACACACACACATACACACGGTGTGCTCCCTGTTGTAGGTGTATGTTTGCGTGTGTGTGTGTGTGTGTATGTGTGTTTGCAATTTGATAGTTGACCTATAGTGGAGCATTTCTTCCTGGTTTGGACTGTAAAACATCCTTAACGCATAACCTCACGGTGATCTCGTATGATATCACTTTTAAATTAAGTATTTTACAAAAAGGCGACATATCCGTGGAAAGAGGAAGCATGGTCGTTTTTCCACGCGGTGACAGCAATGGCGGTGCCAAGAGGGGGCTTCAATCCCTTCCAAAAAATGTCCCCCCTAGAAAAACTCTACCGTGAATATTTCGATTGTAGTTTCTCATGTTTCGCCAAGCCTCCGCATCTTTTTCCATAGCCCCCCCCCCCACTCCGTAATTATCCTGGCGCCGCCACTGGGTGACATTAGCAATTTTTTCTTTCTTGCTAGTTCGTGGGCGCACAAAGAGGCACTGTACAGAGTTGTACAGAGTTGTACCCAGTGTATATGTCAGTGCTTCTCAATCTTTTTCTTGTCAATAGCCCCCTTCATCAGAATGCGAGTCCTTACCATCGTCCCCTAGAAACAGTTTTTGGCCCCCTAGAAATCAGTATGGCCTCATATACACATGATTAAATTTGTACTCTTTTGTGACTTGTGAGAAGAATACGGTGGCTCCTCCATTTTTTTCAAATTCGGTCCTATGGTCCCTGGAAAAAATCCCATGCTTCCCAAGGGACCGTTGAGAAACGATGGTGTACTGGTGAATGGCATAGTGTTTGTGTGTGTGTGTGTGTGTGTGGTAATTGTTGAATTATTAATCTCCACTAATACCACACCGATAATGTCTATTAAGGTCTTCACATACAGATGGCTAAACATGAACGAAATACCAGCATACGAATCAAATGCGTTTGTATGTTTGTGTGTCTGTGTGTATGTTGGTGGTTGTACCTGGTCTAGGCTAAATGTGTAAGGATTCAAGAACATTAAAAATGCTAATTTATTAAAAACAACGCTTAAAAACGCACAGAGACGTTTCCATATTTTTTTAGATTTTAGGCTAGGTTAGGTTTAGCGTTCTAATGTAATGTGCTGCCTTTGCAGGAGGCGAGGGACTGGAAAAAATTCGTTAAGTCAAATTTTCTCAATCCAATGTTCTTGAATCCTTACACATTTAGCGTCAACCGTTTTAGCTGGCATGTAACGGAATGGTTTCTGTACTTTCTCTATGTCTCATGTGTGTGTGTGTGTGTTTTGGCTGTATGTTGATGAACTGCATCAGTTACATGCATGTCAACATGCAAAGGTGCACACACACACACATACATACACACAGCCACAATTTTCAGTCGATCAAATTTTGTGCGTTCACTTTGGTATGCACGATGCGTACTTGCATACACACACACACACACGCACACACACGCACACGCGCATACACACCGGATCGCGGGCGCTTGTACGCTGGGGTCCATACGGTGTGATTTGTGTGTGTGTGTGTGTGTGACGTGGCAAACGGTCGCGTTCATACACACCGACACACACACACACGCGTACACACACAAATATCTACTGCTCTCTTGTCGCCACTGTCGATCCAACACACACACACACATACACACGTACATACATACACACTTGCATGGATATGTAGAGGGGGGAGAAGGGCGGTCGCCTCACTGGAGCTCTCAGACTCTTTCTCTCTCTGGTTGTCTCTCTTGTTCGCTTGGGCATTATTTGTGTATGTGTGTGTGTGTGTGTGTGAGTGTGAGTGTGCAGAGTCGGTCAGTTTAGTTGTGTGTGTTGTGGTTGGCGTCGTGTGTGTGTGCGTCTGTGTGTGTGTGTGTGTGTGTGTGTGTGTGTGTGTGTGTGTGTGTGTGTGTGTGTGTGTGTGTGTGTGTGTGTGTGTGTGTGTGTGTGTGTGTGTGTGTGTGTGTGTGTGTGTGTGTGTGTGTGTGTGTGTGTGTGTGTGTGTGTGTGTGTGTGTGTGACACATTAAAAAGTCTGTGATTGTGTTCGTATACTGATCGTTCGTTGAGGTGTGTTTGTTTGTGTGTGTGTGTGTGCTAGTTGGTGTATGCATCGGCTGTGGTGAAAGTTGACTCATCGGTGCATATTTGTATGTCTGTCCGTCTGTGTGTGTGTGTGTGTGTGCGTGTGTTCTGTTCTCTAGTGCAATGGTTTAGTATGTGTGTGCGAGGCGTAGTTGGTGTTGGTGACGTTGTTATTTGACATGGCGCCGTAGCGATGGAGACGGTGATGTTTGTGTGTGGTGTTAGTGGTGGAAGCTACGCTTCGTCCGATTTAGGTGGGTGTATGAAAACATAAGTGTACGTTTGGATCCCGTTGTGTGATCCAATTTGCAAACTTACTAATTCAGTGGTTCTCAACCTTATTGTAGGTACTAAATCCCACAATTTTCATACATGCATTCATTCAACAACATTCTTCGTGTTTGAAGTATTATTTTATGATAAAAATTACAAATCACTTACGATCAAGACAGTCACATAAGTAGGCTACTACTGAGTTGCTTGCAGCACAGATATCAAGACCAAGCGATGTTATTAGAACTGCAACCAATGATGACCAAGCAGAGCTTGATGTCACGAATCACTGAGTTAGTGCAAGTATACAGTTAATTACTCCCGTAAAGCTCCCAAGTGTTACCTTCGATCATATTCTAGCCCTGGTCTTCCAGACCTGTGCGAAATTCCCCACTGGTGAGGAATGGAAGAGTTGCCAAGTGGGAAGCTAAAGGTCAGACAGAAGGACAAATGTGTGTTTTAACAATTCAAATTCGTGTATTTTTGTTTCTAATTATCTCTTGACATTTACTTTGATGTAACAACTGAAGTTATTGAATTTATCAGCGCTGTTGTGGAAAATGAAGAGTTTGAGCTCATTAAGAAGTGGGGAATCAGAGAAAAAAGGTGTTCTAGCCATTTCTATCCTGTTCTAGTCGTTGTCAATAATTGGTTTGTAAGCTCTGAAATGAGCTTTGTGCGACCTATTTACATTTAGCCTTTTAGCACGACATTAGTTGGTTTCACACGACAGCTTGATCCGGCTTATCATCTGGCCTTGCACTGTTGCAAGCACGCAAGATACTGTTGCATGATTTCCCATACTTAGCAAGCCCATACTCGTTTCCGATGCTGTCTGGATCGCCAAACCTATTTCTCCACCGGCCAGAGTTCAGAGTCTGAACTCTGGAGATATTATACTTACTCTGAGTTATTACTGTGTCATATCAAGCAGCGAATAACTAGGATTGTTTTTGGCGTATATTTTCATGCTAACCTAATTGGTAGCCTACGGCAAAAAAGTGCGTCAGCCCTGTAATTAGTGGATAGATAACGGAACATCTGATATGTGTGTGTGTGTTTGTGTGTTCATGTCCAGTGGTTGATTCAGAGAGAATTGAGAATTGAGGGCTGGCGAAGGTCCCACTAATCTATAGTGAGAAATTACAGCATGTCCCAAACAATTGTATACACATTTAAGCAGGTGATATCTCAGTTATTTATTGTTTGAAGAAATACTGAACCCACGGAGTGATTGCAGCTAGACCAAACTTTGCAGAAATGAAAATTATTTTCAAAATGCTACTGGAAGTATGAAGAGGCAATTGAAGAAGTTGCAAGAAGGCAAGAAGTTGAAGAAGGCAATTGCAAAGACATTTTATGAGGAGTTATAGTGAATACATTACTGTGTGCCTGTGAGGTGACCGAAAAGCTGCTCTTTTGAGCTTTCCACGTGTTGATGGGCGTTTACTGTTGCACGAAGCGGCTATGCAGTTTCACATGATTTGCATGCACGCTCAAGTCTATCGACTCCTGACTTTTTTGTAGTGTTGGTGCACAAACACACACACACACACACACACACACATACATGTGTGCAGGCACATACGCGCGTGCACACACATCATATTTAGCTATTTCATCGTCCACTCAAGTGGTTCTCAAACCTTCATTAGGAAAATACACTGGCTTCATTAGGAAAATAGATTTATATGTATATCTCTTCGTACACTGTTTAAAATGATTAAGCACATAGTTTCTCCAGGAAAACATATGAATGAACTAATGAATTGTCTTTAATTTCCACAGGAACATCGCACCATTTAGTGGAACCATTATTTCGCTTTCTAGGGGTGCTAGTATCATCCGTTAAAACACCCTGATCTACTCCAAAACGGACTTCTATGTATATACCACGTATGTCAGCAATTTGCGTAGACTTCTTGATTGGAGGGTTGATGGATCCACAGTGAAATGAGTGGAGAGGATTAGAATTGGAAGCCATATAATGTGATGATTGAATTAGCGTAAGAATTGCTTAGACTTTCTAGTAATCTCATCTAGACTTTCTAGTAGTTTCTAGTAGAGAGGTATTTGGGAACCATTGCTCTGAGGGAATATCTCTTATAATTATTATTAGTATTTATTGCAGGCAAATCCAGTAGCATGGGGGATGAGTGCAAGTGCACTATTACCACCCTGTGCGGTGACTCCACATAGCAGAAGCGCCTAAAAGCTTTAACAGACAGTTTGAGAAAAACGAGTTTAGTCAGTAAATGAACTAATTGTCAAGACTGTTTTCTAGTCGTCGTGGTCAAGCCTCATGTCTGTTTCTTGCGTATATTACACACACACATACACACGTGCGTCTAACGGTACTGTCGGTATGCACGTCTCACATACTCACACGACTACACGCTCTGATGTTAATACAGTATGCGTGTGTGTGTGTGTGTGTGTGTGCTGTTCGTTTATTATTACTGTTCCTGGTCACGTAGCATTGCGAACAATCATCCTCATATGTGTGCTGTGTGTATGTGTGTGGTTCTATACCAGTGGTTCTCAATCTTTTCCAGACCTTCCTATTTCTTTTGCTGTTCTCGCACGCTCCAGGATTCATGATGGCTATATGAAAAATTGCTTCCCTCGATCGTCCAAATCAAATACGTGTACTCTAGTGCAGTGTTTCTCAAACTATCTGATGTGGCGGACCGGCAAAGTTTTTTTTCAATGTGTCAGGGACCGGCAAGTGAAGCAATATTCAGTAAATAGTAATAGTAATATTCATATATTAATAATAATAGTAGAATAATAGTAATATTCATATATAAAATAAAAATATAATGAATACATAATAAAAGTAAGTTGACATTTCACCGTGGCATGGAGTTTGACTACTGTTTCTTCCTTTTCTGGAAACTCTCCACGTACCGGTAGACGATGGCTCGCGTACCGTCACCGGTACGCGTACCACACCGGTACGCGTACACTAGAGTCTAGTGTACTTGCAAGTTTCTCCCTTAATTGGGAAAATGCATGTAGATATGTCTTTTTCGAAATTTTACAAACAAAGCACAGGTTTTCAAAACTTATTTTCTTTGATTTTTACCCCTATTCTATAAGAAAGGGATGCGTTTGCGAACGTTCATATTCGGCTACGTAATTCAGGTGGATTCGATTTGAGCGTGCGGTTGGAAGGTTGAGAAATACGGTACCATTATCATGTAACCTGGTGTTGGATTGTGTGTATTTCTCGTGAGGATGAGTTCGCCTATTGATTCGAGTTCTTACGTCCCACGATCGCCTTGGCTTGATGTTCCAAAAATCAATGTTGAATACTAGCTTTGCTGATATCGTCATATCCGTGTGGTTGCTTGGAGGTTATACACCGATTTCTCTCGCCGATTCAAGATGTGATCTTGCGTGATGTCCTTGAACAGCTGATTCTTGAACAATATCAACCACCGGCGTGTCCAGAGGGGGGCTCAGGAGGCTGAAGCCGCCCCCCAAAAAATTGTCAACTCCTCATAACCTACAGGTTCACTAGAATAGATCAAGAAAAAATATCGTTTCTCTAGAATTTGTTGATATAAGCATCGCAAAAACGTTGCATAGTGATGCATCGTTTAGCCCCTCCCAAAATTACAATCTGATTCCGCCACTGATAACAGCTGTTGGTCGATCTTCTTTTGTAAATCTTTATCGTATCTTGTATCTTCTGTGATGTATCTTTCTACTTATCTTAATCCAAGCCTAAAGATTGAGGCCTACGACCACGGCAATGATCTAGCATCAATTATATGCTTTATCCGCCATTTGTGCTTAATTATCCAGTATATACTTATGTGTGTGTTTATGTAAGATACTGTACTATCACACACACGCACACATACACTCATTTTTCGACATGTGTTTCCTTGTTACACACTCTGATTGCATTAGATTGTGCAGAATCTGTGTGTGTGTGTGTGTGTGTGTGTGTGTGTGATGGAAAAAACTACCACGCTCGCGTCCGTGTGTGTTATTGAGTGACCTTCAGATTGGGTGCAGTTTTCTCGCTCTCAACACACACACACAGCACAAACGAGAGAATATAGGCGTCACAGAGTAGCGTTGTGTGTGGGGGAAGGTTGATTGTGACTGCCTGTACGCTAATCTATCTGTGTGTGTGTGTGTGTGTGTGTGTGTATTTGTGTGTGAAGCGGCCATTTTGCACTTGTTCATACACACACACACATACATACATAGTTGACAGTATTGGACGGCCAGTCTGGGAGGCCATCTTCACTACGTGAATTTTATCGATGTCGGTGTGTCGGCATGTGTGTGTGTGTGTGTGTGTGTCTGTCTGTAGTGGTACACACATACGCGTACTGACGGATGTATTTAGTATCTAATCACCTGTCCGTTTGTCTAGACAAAATCTCTAGAAATCTTGTGATAAATCTTAATCTCAAAATCTTAATAATAAAGGTAAATATATTATCTTGATATTGTTATCGATTCTGCGCTTCAAAATGGTATATTGTTTTGGTTTACTTTAGTAGAATTTAATTTGATTTTAATCCCAAGATTATACTGTTCTAGGTTATATATTGGCTTGGTAGAATGTAGAGTTTTGTTCCTGTAGGAAAGAATGGAGTATTTAGTAGTAGGATAGGGTTGTGCTGTTGAAAAATGTTTTTTTCTGTATAATTTTTTTTCAGCCATGTTTCTATTGTTTTTTACGTGTTTGATTATGCGAAGTGTTCGGTGTTTAGTTCACTATACGTCAACATGGCGTGTCACTTAGGATTTCCAGGTTTGTCTTTTTTGTCCTTTTGTCTTTTAACATTTTTGCAACCACCTCCTCTTGACTGTTCTTGTCATATTTCTTACTTTTTTGCAAACTTCCTTGCAAATTTTGCTTTGACACTTGATGCCAGTTTTGTCGTGTTTTTGCCTTTTTCTTTGTCTTATTTTCCCCGCTGTTTGTCGTTTTTTGGTCAGTCTGTTATATGGCGGTATGTGACGCACGATGAACATTCAATGTTGTCATTGGCTTGATACATGTGATTGATCTGTACGTTGAACCAGGTCAAACAGTTCGTTCATTTATAGCCAAGGCTCTAATACTCACACACACTGTTCGTCTACAATCTCACACGTAATACTCGGATAATAATTTTTTCCACATAAGTTTTGGAGATATTATTTATATTTTTTCAGCTGAATCAATCAGTCAATCGTAATGCGTGGTGATTTTTTGTATTTCTCGGCGTGTCAATTTTACGTGTATATATTATACCACTGCTCATACACTCGGATGTTTCCTGGATATAAATGTATATACCGTAATTCTTCTCTTTTGGCAATATCTATGACTGACTGATTTTTATTAGTGAATTTGTTATTGATTATCAGTAATCATCCTATAATTGTGTCTTTTGCTAAATCAATACATACATGCCACTCAAATAGAGGTTTCACTGTTTTGATTTTTCTTCGATGTTACCGTTTCATTGCTAGCAAGATGGTGCATGTGCTTATTGCATCGTTGAAAATCTCGTGTTGCACAATTCTTGTCTATACTCGTCACGTTATCGTTTGCACAAGACACGAAGCGTGTGAGCGCTAGAGAAAGTTTATGTGTGTGTGTGTGTGTGTATGGGTGCTTACTGTGTGTATGTCTGTGTGTGTGTGGGACTCGATCTTACATTGCACTCGCCAGTGAAACACACAAACACATTTATATAGCTTGGCAGAAGATCAATACATGCACTCTGTCTGTCTGTCTGTCTGTGTGTGTGTGTGTGTGTATTGCATGCAACGACGCATCATGCTATTTCGCTCGACATATAAACGTGCCACTCACTTACGTGCTCGTGTGTGTGTGTGTGTGTGTGTAGGTACTTGATTAATCTAGTGATTCAGATTTCTTTTTTGTTGTTTCTCTGTGTGTGTGTGTGTGTGTGTGTCTGTGTTTTGTTTGCTTTGTGGAATTAACCAGACCTTATGCGAGTCAAAACCAGGTCGATCCTCTGTCTGTGTGTGTATATACATTTATGTGTTTGTCGTTCACTAATTCTGGATTCCAGCACCCAGTTTTCAGCACCGGTTTCAACCGGTTTCTCAGTGTATGTGTGTTTTATGGCATGTAGCTGTGGTCTGTCGCCAGAGTTTGGTCGCTATTTGAGGCTGTTCCCTCTACCCACGGTTCAAGCATCGTGTTGGGGTAATGCTGATTAGGGGGTGATTATACGTCATCTTTTTCCTGGACATGTCCTCTTTTTGGAAGGCTTTTCAGTCTGTCAGGGTTCTTTTCATAAAATCCTCCAAATGCCCGGGGTTTATATATAGTTTGAGTAGTTAAATTCAGTATGTTCCTTCCGCGAGTGTATACTAGTTTGGTCCGTGTCTTAGAAAGGTCAAATGAAACCTTTGGTCTAATAAAAGGTCTGTCTCCATAGTCTGCATGTTGGCCACCTTTGTGTTGTGCAAACGCGTAGATTTGTGTGTCGAGGCTCGGGGGGATGACAGCCATCATGCATTAGTGTGTTCAAAGTTGACTCAGTTTGTGTCAATTGCATGAGACCCTCAACCATTTTATGCCTAGTCAATTACAACACACATATACCTCAATTAAAAGTATATTGCATATAATTACACACACACACATTTGTCGTGTATTGTTACTTTTTTGCTATGCTGATTTTGATGACAATATACCCAATGAACTGAACTCAGCAGAATTCTAGGGGAGTATAATTACAGACTTATTCCCCCAGCCAATTTGTCATGGGGTATATATAGTGATACGCATATGATACTGGTGCTTTGTGCTTGATTATACAATTACATGATTGCATCGACCTTCGACTACATGTTGTCATCAAGAAAAAATGTTTCATATATCAATTCGGTTGTGGCCAGCCCAAGTTAATTGTTCTAGATGTATTGAAAATAATCAAAGTCATTTCACTAGAATGGTGTTTGAGCCTAGTCAATTACAACACACATACCTCAATTGAAAGGTATGTATTCATTGGGGCACGCGATATGCATGTGTATAGTGTATATGCCATGTTTGGTACTTCCCAGTGTTGTTGTAGAAAGTGAAGGTTTAGTGGCTCAGTGGCTCCCAACCTTTTCTAGCTCGCACCATCCTTGGCAAGTCTTTCAAAAGTTCCGACATCCTTATAAGGAAACACATTCTTAAATATCCGTTGTTTTATTATATTTTCTTCATTTCGACATACTGCATCGGTGTAACAACACCTTATACATAGATATGACAATTATCTTTACACTGATCCTGCTATTATAATACAAATATGCACTTTTTCCACTGAATTTTTGGCGGCATCCTCAAAAGATCTCACGGCATCCCTTGATACCGCGGCACACCTATTGCGAATCACTGATTTAGACCATTAAGCTACTGGTGAATCGGAATATATATATATATATATATATATATATATATATATATATATATATATATATATATATATATATATGCCGCGTAACACTGGTCTAATGTTATATAGGTCTCCTATTATATATGTATATCAGTGGCGGCGTCAGTAATTCTCTCGTCGGGGCGATGAATCGAGGTGGGGACCAAGGAAAACACGGGGAATTGGCCAAATATGAGGAACGACACTCGAAATGTTCATGGTCGTGATTTTTGTGGGGGTTTTTCAGCCCCCCTCCAAGCCCCAGCCTACCACTGTTATATATGTGTATGTTTGTTTGTGTGTGTGTGTTACCACAGCGCAACGAGCGTCGCGAAAAGATTGAGCAAATAGTTCGCGAGCGCGAGATGAGGAAGCTGGAGTTAACTCAGAAACGCTGGAGTCGACAGGATGAAGCCAACTTTCTGCGTGTACTGGTCGCATTCGGTGTCGAATATAAACGGTGTGTGTGTGTGTGTGTGACGGTGTATATATCTGCTTGAATATAAATATATGTATATATATAAATATGTGTGTGTGTGTGTGTCTGTGTATTAATGTTGTCTTTATGTTTATATTTGCACTCTGATTTGATACCATCATGTTTATGTCTACACCTGTGTCTGTACGCTAGATATAAATTGCTTACATTTTTTACATTTATATTTAAATATCTGTTTGTGTATGTGTGTGTGAGAGAGAGCGCTTTTGAGACCTTGTGGTGCAAAGCGCAACACAAATGTCTTGACGTAATGACACAATGTGTGTTTGTGTCCGCTGCAGCAAGGAATGTCGCTATGAATGGAGTCGATTTCGTATGTTGGCGCGACTCGAGAAGAAGCTGGACGACACACTGTCCGAGTACTATCTCGAGTTTCGCTCACAGTGTCAGAAATTGCTAACAGGGGGCGTTGCCGGCGTGGGACATGCACACATGGTCACTATTGTCGATATGCTGCCACCACCACAGGCCGCCTACATGATGGTACACACACTTACACACTAACACACACTTACACACCAGCACACACACATTCTTTTGTTTGTGTGGTTTTTATCAAAGCGACTACCGTTTAAATACTGTTTAGTTTTGTTATTCGACAAATCCACCCCTAACAGTAACTGTAAGGTAAAATCCCGAGGGTAGATTCGAACCGGCGACCTTTCGCACACTAAGCCAGTGCGTTGCCACTGCGCTATTGTTAGCCTGCGGGATTGGTGTTTAATTGACGTGTGGTTTGTTTATCGTGCGCTGTAGGATCGTGTGGATTTGATGAACGCGCTGCGCAGTGAGGCTGTGCTGCATCCTCAACTAGAGGAGCGTCTCAAGTTGTGCGAAAGTGCGCCAATACTGCCCAGCTGGTGGACTCCCGGCAAACACGACCGTGATCTAATCATCGGGGCTGTCAGGTACGTCACCACTGACACATTGCTACAAAGATATATTGACACGTTAAACCATGACATGACACAAGCATATACATCGGTATAATGAAACAATAACATATTGACACATTGATATAATGATACCATGATACTTTTACACATTGACACATTGACATATTATTATATTGTCGTTTACATGGGTGTCCACACATGATAATCTAGACAGTTATTTGTTATTGATAAACGCTGATATTAATTAAAACGACCCGCTGATACTTTTGAAATCAGTCTCATGAAGAGATAGATAACTTCACTTGAAATCATTTCTACCTATCAAAATCCAACATCCGAGGCTAATCTTTAAACAAAAACCATAAACAAACATCGGAAACATATTAATAACATGAATTTATCCTGAAACAATAAACCCACAAGCAAAACAAACGGTTTAGTTGCATCTCTGCTTAAGCTTAGTGGATGTGCGTGGGCGATGATTATTTACCAGTTACGGTGGCTCGGTCTTGTGTGTGTTTGTGTGTGTGTGTGTCCGTGTATGTGTGTGTGTGTGTGTGTGTGTGTCAATGCGCGCACCTCTGCGTTAACTCTGCAGATTGACGAATATACAGTGTGTCTGTATTGATCTGTCTGTCTGTCTGTCTGTCTGTCTGTTTGTATGTTGACTTCGTTTAATGGACGCAATAGTTGGCCAAGACGCACGTGTGATGGAGTGTGTGCGCCCACCCACACACACACATACACGCACATCGTTTATATGCAGATAGCTACATTTTTGTTTGGCAAGTGTGCACATATGTGTATGCGCGTGTGTGTGTGTGTCTGGTTAAAATCGTTTTTCTTTGCTGTCAAGTTTGGTGTGTGTAAGTGTCTCTCTCTCTCTGTCTGTCTGTCTTTGTGTGTGTGTGTGTCGGTGTGTTTGGCTGTTCGTTGGTTGGGGGGTGATGTGCGGCCTGTTAATTTGTGTCTTTGTTGGTCGTGACAAGCAATTGAACGAGTGGCGTCGATCAATATGGCGACTTGGCGCGCCTTCGTTGCATTGTGCACGTCGTGCGATTATGACACACACACACACACACACATACACATTGAGTCAGTCATTTTGAAAATGTCCTTGCTATACACGAGCCAACGATGCGTTCACAGATATTGAACTATATTGATCGGCAATGCTAATTAGGCTAATAATTAGGCTCGCTTGGACTCCTGGCTAGAACAAACAATAGTGAAATTTACTAAATATCTACGGATGGAATAAACGCGCTCAAGTTGTGGAAGTTATGGCGCGTAATAGTGTCAGAGATGTGTGAATCAAAACACAGAGAGAGCTATCGAGTATGATACCAAGACTGCTTACAGAACAAGATAGGATAAGGCACCGTGGAAGAAGTAGAACTATTAGAAGATGGAAAGAGAATGTACTTAGTCTTATCAGGATTGAGCTTGAGATGACGAGTTAACGCCCATCTTTCTATATCAGATAGTATGGTACTGACTGAAGAGTGAGAAATAGACGTAGACAAGAGAAGAATTTGAATGTCTTCAACAACGATGTCTTCTGGAAGGAAATATGGTGACGACGAAGAGCTTTTCCCATAGAGATTATATAGATATTGAAGAGGAGAGGGTCTAACACAGAGTCTTGATGTACACCGCAAGTTATTAGGCAAGCCTCACTACAAGAATCAGCAGAGATAGAAACAAACTGAAGTCTATCAGAAAGATAAGAGCGAAATAAAGAGAGAGTTGTGCCACTGATGCCCAAATCCTACAGAGTATCAAGAATGAACAGGTCCCCTGTTCATGCTCGTGACTCCCACCTTCCAGTCATGTCCTCTTTCCTCTTGCCAAAATGCTTGTTGTTGATTGATGTACAATGTCGCTTGATAATTTATTCCAGCTCTATTTGGGAAGCTATATATATTGTCCTTTTTATCCCGCCTTTTTATAGGCCAAAATTATTATTTCTCTGTGTGTGTGTGTGTGTGTTTGTGTAGACACGGCATTGGCAACGGTGGCTTCTATATTCTCCACGATCCTGACTTGTCGTTTCGCGAGATAGTCACACGTCACATGAAGGGAGTGACACTGATCGATCACGCCGAACAGCACAAATACGCTGAGTGGCGTCGCAGCAGGCCGGGAATTCAACTGAACAACAACAACAACAACAGTGAACGCTCTTCGGCGTCGTGCGACGTCACTGCCGGCGACAAATCCGCCGCCGGGGACGACAGCAAGAACGGAGTTATTAACGGAGTTCAATCTCCAGTCTCCGCCGCCGGAGATGACACTGTCGGTGTCGGTGATGTCAAGCAGGAGGAAGACACTCATTCGGCGCCGTCTGCTGAAGCTGCGTTGGTGAACGGCGATATGGCGACATCACCCATGTCGACGATCGCCGATGTCAACTTGAGTCCTGCGCAGTCTCCAAGTTGTCGGACTGGCGATGAGACGGCGAGTGCGGCTGCGGATGAGAGCAGTGCCGCCAAGTGCAACGGCGACATGGCTAATGGCGACGAGGCGGTTGTCGTGTCCGACGTCGACATGACGGATCCGTCGACCGACGCGCCGGCGCCGGCGGCCGTCAAGAGCGATGTGTGTGACTCGCCGACGTCGGCCGCCTCTGTGAAACGCGCCGATTGTGACACACGGCCCGAGTCCGGATCGGAGCAGGAGGACGCCGCCGAGAAGGACGTTGATGCCACTGTTGTTGATCCATCATCTCCGTGTGCCGCCGACGTGAAGAAGGAGTTGCAGCAGACGTCTGAAGAAGCAGAGTTATCAGCGGTGGCGGTAGGAGATGACGTGAAGACAGAGGAGATCGACGGTGCGACGCCGCACAGTGTCAGTGTGAAGGCAGAGTGTGCTGGTGAGGAGGAGACGGTCGAGGATGACACTCTGTCAGAGCGTACGCGAGAGGACGTGAAGAAATGCGCCAGTGAAGTGCCGCCTCCAACCACGGCAGCCACGACGGCAGCGGCTGCTGTGGTTGCGTCGCAAATGAGTCGCGTGGCCGTCGGCGGTGGTCGGGGTTCGGGCGGCGGCGCTGGAGGCGCTGGTGGCCGCGGAGCTGCCGCTGCCGATGACTCGCTGGGCACACGGCTCGGTCGGCTGTACGACACCGAGGTGCTACAGGAGCTCACCATGATTCAGATGCTACACCAGAGCTATGCCGTGCCGATTCAATGGCCGAGCGATCACGCGCTACATCTGCGACTGCAGCACATTCTGTCGGCACTGCGCAGCGGCAAGTGGCCGCACGTCGACTACGACCATCTGCCGGCCGATCCGCTCGATCCGGCCGTTGTGTCCGGTCCGCCGCAGAAGTTGCCGTCGCTCTCCGATCCGGCGTCGATTGTGGCCGCCGCGGCGGCCACATCACGCGGCGCCGGCGCTGCGGCAGCCAGTATTGCCAGCTCAGTGTCTAGTGTGTTGTCATCGGCGGCGGCGATGGCAGCGGCCGGCTCGGCTGTTGTCACGACTGCGGCGTGCGGCGGCGTCGGCGGCGGCGAGCTGACGCGTCTCTCATCCAGCGTGATCGATGCTTCGTCCAGTGCAGCGTCGGCCACCGCCGCTGCCTCTGCGCCTGCCGCTGTTTCGGCGGCGGCCGGCGTTGTTGACGGATCGACGGAGCGTCGTGGACGCAAGCGCGCTCGTCCGGCCGAAGTTGACGGCGAGCGTACCAAACTGCGCGCGCTACTCAACAACAACAACAACAACACCGCCTCTTCGGCTAGCAGCAGCAACGTAGCGACAGCCGCCAGTTCTTTGTGTCCGGTGTCTGTGTGTGTATCGGACAGTGTGACTATCAACCCGGCGGCGGCGGCGGTGGCTTCGTTGTCAGTCACTGCCGGTCGTGATTCGCCGCAGTCTCATTTGCGACGGCCTCACACGCGCACCGTCTCCTCACACTCGCCGGCCGACGTTGAGTCAACACAGTCGGCGATGTCGAACAGTGCCGGCGCTGGTATTGATCTCAGTTTCAAGACGCCAGGACAAGTGAGCCACAGTCCACGTCCTCTGGCTGTCTCGTCGCTGTCGACGATCACTGGCGTCGCGTCCGACGACGTGTTGGATCTCTCCGGTAGCAGGTGCGGTATTATATACCCGTCTCTATCTTATCCCTGTACTATGCTGCTGACAATATCTCTTGGCAATGATGATGTATGACTTATGAGTGTGCCTGTGATCTCCATGTTGTGTGTGTTTATTCCTTATGTGTTCCGTTATGCATGTATGTGTGTGTGTGTGTGTGTGTGTGTGTGTGTCGACGCTGTATGTTTTGTGTTCTTTGTGTTTGCAAGGGTATCTAACTTTGCGTGTTTGTGTGCTGACTCTCTGTATTTTAAATGTAACGAAAAAAAGACATAACGTAAATGCTCTATTTATCCGACAGGCTCTAATAATCCGGCACCCTCAGGTATGGGGTGAAAAATAATCCGGCACTTCCTGGAAAGACTTATTGAAACTGCAACCACGATTCAGTTCATTTAGCAATCCTCTTATAAACCGGCACTCATTAATCAAAGCAGAAATAATCGTCTTCATATGTGTCCTCATTCCTGTTATCAGTGCACTATTTTTTGTGTTGCAGTTTTTGCGCAATCCTACCGTGCGGAGTGACCAAAAATAATCTGACTAATAATCCGGCAGGCTCTTATAATCCGGCACCATACGCAGGGGGGTCGAAAAATAATCCGGCATGTCGGATAAAAAGAGCATTTACCTGTATGTATGATTGTGTTAAAATGGGAATCTAACGTACATCGTGTGCATGTGTGTGTGTTCAGCTTGAAGGGTAGTCGTTGTTCGACGCCGCACAGTGATCGAGGTAGTGATGATGGCAGTGTGCTCAATCTGCAGACTCGCAGCTCGGCGCCGGGGACTGTCCGCCTCTCACAGACTTACAACAGCAACAACAACAAACAAGACTCTTCGTCACTGGAGAACAGACTCAAGAAGCGTGCTGTCAGTAGATATCCACGTCTGAAATATCATCGATGCCAACTATCCTTCTCTCATACCTGTGTTCAGTGTTTGTACTGTTTGTTTCTTTGGGGTGTTCAGTGCTGATTTCTAACTGCTAGAAAAGTAGCCATGGTTGACGTTTTAGTGCTCTCTTAGTCGTTTTCTAAGTTTGTTCTTCTTGATCTGTTTATTTGATCACCTGATTACACCTCGATGTATCATCTGTGTCCTATATCCTCGACTTGTGTGTGTGTGTGTGTGGCGGCAGGCCGGCGGAGAGGTGGTGGGCAAAGAGAAGAAGCGACGTAAGCTCGACTCAATCATATCAGGTCTTTCGGCGGCCAAATGTTCCTCGCCTGTGTCCGGCGCTTCTTCCACATGCAACGAACAGCCGCCACCGCCGCCGCCGTTGGCCAACGTGAGCATCACCAGTGTATCCCAGCCGCAGCAGCAGTGTCTGCCTCCACCGCCGGCTCATGGCGGCTACGCATCGCGAGCCACGGCAGCGGCGGCGTTTCGAGGTGAAACTGACGCGTTGGCGGCGTCCGGCGGCGCAATGCGGCGAGATCTCATCAATCTACTGTCGCCGCACGACATGCACAAGCCCGACTCCAAGGTGAATCACACATATATATACACAGACACACTCTCTCACAAACACACACACACACACTCACATACTCACACACACACTCTCACAAACACACACACACACTCACATACTCACACATACACACTCACTCACACACTCACAAACACACACACACACTCTCTCACACACACATACTCTCACATACACACACACACACTCACACACACAGACACACACACACACTCTCTCTCACACACACACTCTCTCACACACACACACTCACAAACACACACTCACAATCACACACACACACTCACAAACACACACACTCACAAACACACACACACTCACAATCACACACTCACACACACACAAACACACACACACACACACACACACACACATGTTACCTCAATTACTCCCTCATAGAGCCGTGTAACAGCTGAACTCTCTTTTCAAGGATAATGCTGGAAATGCCAATGTGTATCAAAGCATAAATACGATTTGGTATGTCTTCTTCTGGGTGCAGTACATAGTATGTAGTCGTGATTGTGAGATAGTCTGTGTATGTGGTGGTCGGATCTGTGATGTTGTAGTCGAGGCCGTATGTGTCTCTAACCCTGCAAAATTACACACAAACACAGTGTTCTCTACTGCTGTGTTGGAATACGTAATTATATATGATCAGATATAATTGTCAACATTTGTTGGACTCCGTGGTGTAGTGGTTAGCACACCCGCCTCACAAGCGGGAGGACCGTGGTTCGAAACCCGGTGGTGGAGAATTTCTTTAGGTGAATTCTATAATCCAACAGTCCCTGTCCACCCAGCAATAAATGGTACCAGATATCAGTCTTGTGTTGTGTCATGTATTCTGGGGAGGTGGTCCTCTCTAATACGTATTCCGTCCTTGTGGAGTCATAGCGGGGAGTCATAAGGTCGGTTCTGCGGTGGCAGCGAGCTGCACGGGACACACCTGTGTGTTAAGGTTAAAGGTTAAATGCCTAAGTGGCAGCTGCTACACGGGAAGAAGCCGAAGCTTATGAACACACACAGGTGTGTCCCGTGCAGCTCGCTGCCACCACAGAACCGACCCTCTCCACGCTATGGCGCCACAAGGACGTAAGACGTATTAGAGAGGGCCACCTCCCCAGAATGCATGACACAACACATGACTGATATCTGGTACCATCATTTACTGCTGGGTGGACAGGGGCTGTTGGATTATAGAATTCACCCAATGAAATTCTGCTCCGCCGGGATTCGAACCACGGTCCTCCCGCTTGTGAGGCGGGTGTGCTAACCACTACACCACGGAGTCCACGGAGTACATGTTCATAAGCTTCGGCTTCTTCCCGTGTAGCAGCTGTCACTTTAGACATTTAACCTTGAACAATGTGTGTGTGTGTGTGTGTGTGTGTGCAGGTGTACAATTGGCTGGAGAGTCAGCAGCACAAGGCGTCGCCGTTGCTGGCGTCCGGTCGTAGTCGGCAGCGCAGCGACAGCAGTTGCAGCAGTAGTGTCGCGCCGCTGTCTCCGTCATCGACGGCCGCCGCTTCCTCGTCGTCGCATCCGGCAGCGGCCACCGTCGATTTCTCCAAGTTCAGCCCCGACACTGCCGTCGCCGTTGTCAACCGCTTCACCGGCAAACGGGTATGTGTGTGTGTATACACTATGTTTCTGTGTACCCTAGGTCCCGGGCCATTTTAAGTCCATGTCACTTTTCAGGCCTGAAATACTAGGTGTTTAGTAGTACTGCAGTCCAATAAGCCCAGCCAAATTTGAACCTTTATCCGGCAGTTTTTTTTCTTCAATTGCTCTGTTTGTTCCACATTTACAATATGTTGAAAGAGTCTGTCTATCATTTACGTGCAAATTTATGTTTTTTCATCAGACCATGGCACATATTTGTACTTTATTAACATTGATATTTTTCATACTAGTTTCATGAAGCTTGTTCTTCTGAAGGAATAAAATGTGATTCGGAAAATTTGGAATAGAATTTTGTATTATAATATCTAAGATGTGTGTGTGATCAAGTGTGGTTGTTTGTGTTCACGTGTGTGTGTGTGTGGTTTTCTTCAGTTGAGTGGTTCGAGCGCACCGCAGCTCAAGAATCTGGCACAGTGGCTGCTGGAGAACCCCATGTTTGACGTCGATCCTCACTGGCCGGCTCCGTCCAAGAGTTCTTCGAAGACGGAGCGTCGCAAAGGTCCTGGTCGACCGCCGATGAGTCCTCCCGTGTCGGGTCTGTCGAGTTATTCACGCGCTGGCTCGACCAACAGCTCGAGGACGACCACTGCTGCCGACTCTTCCAAACAGTCAGCCTCTAATCTTGATTATACCAATCTGCCCTACGGTCTCGACCCCAAAATGCTGAGCGCCTACGGTCTAGATCCACGTCTACTGCAGGCTGATCCAAAAACTCTCGCCTCGTTGGGAATAGATCCGAAAATGTTGGCCTCAATGGCTATGGACCCGAAAATGCTAGCCGCCGCTGGATTAGATGCGAAGGTTATGGCTTCCATGGGAATTGATCCGAAAGCCATGTCCTCAATGGGCTTGGATCCCAAGGTTATGGCATCGATGGGATTGGATCCTAAAGCGCTGGCATCGATGGGATTGGATCCCAAAATGATGGCATCTATGGGATTGGATCCGAAAGCGCTGGCATCAATGGGATTGGATCCCAAAATGATGGCAGCTATGGGTGTGGATCCTAAGTCGTTGCCGTCCATGGGACTGGATCCCAAGATGATGGCCTTAATGGGTATGGATCCAAAGGCTTTGGCATCGATGGGGCTGGATCCTAAGACAATGGCGTCTATGGGCTTAGATCCCAAATCGATGGCGTCTATGGGATTGGATCCTAGAATAATGGCTTCCATGGGACTAGATCCTAAGGCTCTGGCGTCTATGGGATTGGATTCCAAGGCCTTGGCGTCTATGGGTTTGGATCCCAAGGTATTGGCTTCCATGGGATTGGATCCTAAAGCATTGTCGTCTATGGGATTGGATCCCAAGACATTGGCGTCCATGGGATTGGATCCTAAAGCATTGTCGTCTATGGGATTGGATCCCAAGGCGTTGGCTTTCATGGGGTTGGATCCTAAGACGTTGGGATCGATGGGTGTAGATCCGAAGCTTTTGGCATCGATGAATGTGGACCCGAAAACTTTATCGAATATGGGAATGGACCCAAAAATGCTAGCTTCAATGGGTTTGGACCCCAAAGCATTGGCCTCGCTCGGACTGGATGCGAAAACTTTGGCATCAATGGGTCTGGATAAAAAATCACTCGCTGCCATGTCGTCAGATAAGAAGACACATTCTGATGCTGGAAAAAACACACAAGCATCTGCTGACGCCAGGGTGTTGGCCTCAATGGGACTGGATCCGAAATCACTTGCAGCCATGGGGTTGGATCCCAAATCTCTGGCAGCACTGGGATTGGATGCAAGGTCCTTGGCAGCCATGGGATTGGATTCAAAAGCTCTCGCAGCTATGGGACTAAGCTCTAAATCAGCGCCTACAACAAGCTACGACGTGAAGAGTTTAGCTGGAAGTAGTAAAAAGGGTGCGTCTTCTTCAAGTCTTGATGTCAAGAATCTCATGGGCGTTGATCCAAAATCGTTGCCTGGTATGGATCCGAAGACTTTGGCAAGTATCGGTCTAGACTCGAAAACGTTAGCTAGCATGGGTTTGGATCCAAAGTTGGTGAATTCAATGGGAGTAGATCACAAGACACTTGCTGCCATGTCAGATCCTAAAATGCTTGCTGCGATGTCCGATCCTAAAATGTTGGCTGCGATGTCCGATCCTAAAATGCTTGCTGCGATGTCCGATCCTAATATGCTGGCGATCATGTCCGATCCTAATATGCTAGCCGCCGCAATGGCTGATCAAAAGATGTTGGCTGCTATGGCCGATCCCAAAATTCTTGCGTCCATGGGCATTGATCCTAAAGCAATGGCGTCTCTCGGAATCGATCCGAAAACGTTCGCTTCTCTGGGCATGGATCCAAAGGCGATGACATCTATTGGCGTTGATCCTAAACTGCTGTCGGCTATGGGAGTTGACTCAAGGTCAGGCGGACATGCTAGCTCGTCAACTAGCTCGAGGGCAGGCTCGAAGACTCCCAATCACGCTGATCCGAAATCGTCAGCCGCGCATTCTGGTGTCGATGCTAAATCGTTTTCGCCTATGACGTCTGCTGGTATGGATCCTCGTCTGTTGTCGTTCGATCCTCGTTCTACATCTTCGTCAGCTGCTGCCGCCGCCATGGCGGCCGCCGGGCTCGACCCGAAGACTCTAGCTCTCATGGATCCGGCGCTTTTGGCCAGTGTCGGAATCGACCCAAAGCTCCTGCATGCAATGTCAGCTAGGTCGACCAGCTCGTCGGCGCATCCGTCAAGTTCGGCGTCGACTGGCACCGCTTTGTTTTCGGACGCCAGCAGGGCGGCCAATTTGAGCTCGTCACCGGCGCGATCCACCCCGGCCAAGAGTAAACATCGAGCTGCTTCTGCCGCCTCGGCCGCCTCTCTGTCGAGTGGCACAACCACAACGTCTTCGGCATCAGCGGCGGCGGCTGCTCCTCTGTATGGCATGGATCCTCGACTCTTGCATGGTCTTGATCCTCGCGCTCTGGCCGCTCTGGATCCCCGCTCCAACCCGTTCATGGCGGCCATCGATCCGAAGTCGAACCCTTATCTTTCCGGCGCCGGGCTAGATGCCAAGAGTGCTGCTGCTCTGATGGATCCCAAAAACAACCCATTTCTGGCCGGACTCGATCCCAAACATCCACTGTACGGTGTCGACCCAAAGATGCTGGGTATCGACATGAAGAACCCGATGATGTACGGCATGGGACTTCCTGGTTTGTACCCGCCCGGGCTTGGTCTGGGTATGCCGGCCATGAGTGCTTCCGACCTGGCAATGTCGAGCAGTGCCAGTGTCTCTCGCGCGTCGTCCAAGTCCGACAAAAAACGGTCGTCTGTGGCAGCAGTTTCGTCTCCGTCCTTGTTTCCCGCGCACTCCATGTTCTCATCGACGTCTGCCGGCGCCGCAGACTCCATGTATCCGTCGCTAGCGTTGCCCAGTTGGCTGACGGCGAGCTCGGCTTCGTCCTCGTCGCCGGCGCTGTTCAACGGCTTGTCAGGCACGGCGACCGTGTCGTCAACGCGTACCAAGCCGACCGCATCGTCCACGGTCGTGTCGGACGAGGCCAGTGGCGCGGCAGACCGACGCTGCTCAGATCGCGAGAAGATCCGCTCGCTGCTCAAGGACAAGGTCGACCTGAAAGGCGGTCTCACCAAAGAACAGCGCAATCTGCTGAAGGAGCGCAAACGCGAGCGTTTGTTGAAGGAACAGGACGACCACATTCACCCGGCATCCTCGGCCTCCACTTCTCCGTCGTCGGCCAGTCTGGATCTGCGCACACGCGAACAGCTGGAAGTTGCCGAGCGGTTGGCTCGCGACATGCAGCGGGACCAGCAGCTGCTCGGTCGGCAGCTGGACGCCAAGGAGCGGCAGCTGGCCGAGGCACATGCAGCGCTCAGCTTGTCGTCGGCTTCCACACAACAGCAGCCTGCCGTAGCGGCGTCGTTCGTTGCGCCCTCCACATCTCCCATCTCGCTGACTACTACAGGTTCGACGGCCGAGGACGGTGGCGGTGTGCAATCTTGCGGCGCCGTTCAACAAGACGACAGTGAAATGTCTCCGTTGAAACTCAGCCGAAACTCACCCGTGTCCACGGCGCTTGACGCTTCGGCGGCGGCGACGGCGACGGCCTCTTCCACGGCGTCACAACCAGACACCGCCGCCGATGACGAGCCGTCAGCCGCTAGCAATGGCGACACTGAACAATCAAAGTCCGACTGAAGATGCTATCGTTAACATATATATGTGTGTGTATGTTTTGTATGTATGTGGCTGCTATTGTGGTTGATGTCATTTGTTAAGTAAAGTTGCACAAAATGTGTGTGTGTGTGTGGGTGTGTGGGTGTATTTGTGTATGTCTGTCTGTCTTCGTGTACCATAATTACGCGTGCCGCACTTTGCTGTCGTTAAAATCAGCGTGTGTGTGTGTGATTTTGTACGACATTTGTGACGCACACCAGTGTTTGTATGTTTATGTATGTATGCGTGTCGACGTTTGTCTGTTGTAATACCTCCCATCATGCAATATGCACTTTCTAGTTATTTTTCTCTCGTTGTTACTATTTGTTTCCACCTGTTTCCATTTTGTATCAGGTATTTTGCGTGTCTGTATGTGTGTGTGTGTATTTGTGATGGCGGTGTTTGTAAGATCAGTACGATGATGCGTTTCAAATCGCTCATTTTCGATGTGTTGACGCTGTTCGCTTCGACATCTTTCGTTCCTTTAGTGAATTTTGTAATGTTGCTTGTAGAAGGATGCCTATTAAATGGGATCTGCTATATGTGGTGTGTTACTGTCAAGTTCAACGTCGCCCGAAACTGAAAACAAATTAATGTTATTAATAATGTCGCCCGGAAATGCTCGGTTTCTTCACTAATTCAACATAGATTCTAGTGTAGTTTTTGCCGAAAACACACGCATAAATAGCGTATTCAAATTGTATTGTAGTTCATGTAATTGGCATCATTTACGAAGGCGGAATGTTGTCGAAATCTTGACCAAGAGGAAATGGCGTGTCAGCCGTTTCACATTGACGTATATCAAGATTAGAAATACCAGGCGTCAGCAGAGTGCTACACATCCGGGAACACCTTGTATGGATTCATTATGTTGTTGGGATCGAGCAGATTCTTCACCTGTCGCATCAGTCGCATTTCAGCACCACTCTTGCAACGTACACCCAGGTTTCTGACACACACACACACACACAAATGTAGGTTGTGCTAGCTCTAAAAGTTTGCTTCGTATGGAATAATATGGGTATATCACAGACGGAAACAGAGCAAGGGATGAGCGAGAAACATAGAAGCGAGAATGCGACGGATGTTTTTGACAGCCACAATAAAGCAATCCCATAAGACGGGAATTATTGATAGCTGGCGGGAGCCTTGCCCATTCTCGAGATAGACCGTGAAAAGGAAATGTGATGGAAATTGATAATGTTCGAGAATATAGCATACAACACGGACAGGGTTGAAATGTTGCATCCGTCATTTATTTCAGGCAAATCCAGTAGCATGGGAAGAGTGCAAGCACTTACCACCCTGTGGTGGCCCCACGTACTGGAAGCGCCAAAAGATGAGTTCGAAAAGTAAGCGTTTTAGTGAAGAGAATGAAAGCTAATAAAGAAAAAAGCAAAGGAAATAAACGGTGGATCAAATAGAATTATCGAATCAAAAGGCGCAATTAAATTATAGACATAGAAAGAGCACAGATGTAGATATATAGAGAGCCGTTTTCTGGGCTTGATAGTTTGATGCGCCCACCTATTCTTGAACCCGCAGCCGAGTTCTGCAGAGACGGCCCCGCCTGCAGCCGTGACAAAATCGGCGATAAATTTGTCCAGAGATAACATCAGAGAGGCCTCGTCGTCAGCCGGAGTTGTGTGCGAATTGAGCAGCAGTGCCAGATGAAGATTTCCGTCGAGCAAATGGCCGAAACTGGCAACCTTGTGATAATATTCACCAATTTATAGGTTAAAGGTTAAATGCCTCAAGTGACAGCTGCTACACGGGAAGAAACCGAAGCTTATGAACGCACACAGGTGTGCCCCGTGCAGCTCGCTGCCACCGCAGAACCGACCCTCTCCACGCTATGACACCACAAAGACGGAATACGTATTAGAGAGGGCCACCTCCCCAGAATGCATGACACAGCTCATGACTGACATCTGGTATCCATTTACTGCTGGGTGGACGGGAATGAAATCGCCCAATGAAATTCTCCGCCAGGTTTCGAACCACGGACCTCCGTGCTGCCACTACACCACGGAGTCTGCTAATTCACCATTTAGGTTTTTAACAACGGTGCGAAGTAGATGTAAAAGTGATGAGTAAGCAATTATAAGAAATGCGACTTCAAATAGTGAACATGTGTTATAAAGAAATGATTGAAAAACTTCACCGGTAATGTGATGGAACAAAAGTGTAGGAAAAACGCACACAAAGGCAAATCACAAATCTGTATACTGTAAATCAGTATACACACACACACACACACGTAGGTAGCGCCACAGCCATTTCAAACGAGCATACAACAAAAAAACACTGAAATTGAAGCATAATATGAAACGTCCAGATTGCATGCTCTTTGACAGCACAGAAAGGCTCAATTGGGCCTTACTAATAGATTAGTAGTGTGTAGTTATTGTAGTTTTTAGCTTCCATGGAGGGCCGGCCTTATGCATAGTCAAACCAGGCGGTTGCTCAAAGTCTCCGCTAAGTCCGGGACCTCGCACTGGACTCATCGAGAATAATTATATATCTTGTGCTATTCATGAAAGGTTGGACATTTGCATTGATCATTGCATTTGCACTGTCTCTGCATTATTCAGAATTTGTTCGAGACTGCTGCCATTTTGCCGTTGGTTTTTATTTTTCGTTTCATCAGGGGCCACCAAACTTTCACTCTACCTAGGGCCTCCTATTTCCTAAGATCGGCCCTGTTCTATGTAACACAGACGCAGCGAGAAGCTATCCGCACCTTACTGAGCTGCTGTTCGTACTGTGAACGTATGGCTTCGACCAGTTGGTAGGTGTTTGAGTGAGGTAGCGAGACGTCGTAGTGGTACACAGTGCCCATTCGAGTGAGCGCCGTCAGTATGCGAGTGTTGATGTTCCACAGGCGCTGACCAAACATAAACACAAGTGCTCGGAAAACATGCCTGAATACTGCAGACATTTAAATTGACCACCACAGGAATTGTCCAACTTTTACAGAATTTCATGATGATACATTTCATCTTTGAGAAGCTTACTCTTGAAGTACCACACCAAAGCACGTACTCCATATTCATCAGTGAATCATAGCATTGCTGGAACATTCACCATCAACTCTCATCTAGAATATAGGGCATAGATAACTGAGCATTTGTGCATTGTCACCATTGTCGGAATTCCCTGGAATAGCCTTGGACTGATGTGTTTACACCTTGGAGCAGGCATTATATTAAAGTGGAGCGGATGAGAAAGTGGAGCGGATGTACGTGAAAGTACCTCTACAAACACTGGATCGTCGTAGTTGAGAGGTCCTATTTGGCCGTCGAAGATGAGTCTCTTATCCTTGAGCATGTTGAAGAGGAATTTCAGCTTCTCCTCGTCGTGCATGTCGAAACGTCCGGCGGTTTCGATGAGCACGTAGAACGGTTTGTTGGGCACTCCCCACACGCTCAGGTATTTCTGCTTAACCGACATGACAGCAGTCTGTGCCACGCACACACGCACACATCAAGAACTCCAATAATTGTATCGGTGCATCGCAATACCGGGCTTCATAATCATTACTGAATGTAAAATCCAATTAAAGGAATTCAATGAAGTTATTCCATCGGAAGCGACTATGTGATGGAGGGAGGAATTTCTGTCCTCTCCAATAATAACCTAGTGAACACCTTGATACCTTTTTATTCAGCTCCGCATTTAAGGTAGGTCTTCTAATGGAATATTGTCCACGATCACGAACACAAGATCACAAGACAAATCCTTGAAGCGGGCCAGTTGAACTCACATTGTCCATGAACTCGCAGGCGGACATAACTTCGCCCAGATGTTGCTTGCTCAGGCGCATGATGTCGACCACTTTGTCAAACGAGTCGGTGTACACCATGGCGACGTTGGTATGGCGCGGCATCGGAGGACACGCCAGTACAACCTGCACGAGACCACACAACATCAAGCTCCTCCGCGTAATTTGTCCATCAACATCATCAACATCAACCAAAAATCAATTCAGTCAGAGACCTGTGGAACAACCCGGTCGGTGCCGTGTCTTTCCTCAGGAGCTCGAGGCTGCTAGGCCAGACAACTTGAGGAACAACATCAACCAAATTGTCGTCATATATCGTAATACGAACAGGGGAACAAAACAGGATATTGTAAAGCAGCGTAGGAACAAAACGGAACGATAATAAAAGTGTGGTAGATTTGCGTGCGTAGTCTCCGTATCGCTGTAGAGCGTGAGTGTGGACTCCGTGGTGCAGTTGTTAGCACACCCGCCTCACAAGCGGGAGGTCCGTGGTTCGAAACCCGGCGGAGCAGAATTTCATTGGGCGAATTCTACAATCCCACAGCCCCTGTCAACCCAGCAGTAAATGGTACCAGATATCAGTCATGAGTTGTGCCATGCATTCTGGGGAGGTGGCCCTCTCTAAAACGTCTTACGTCCTTGTGGCGCCATAGCGTGGAGAGGGTCGGTTCTGCGGTGGCAGCGAGCTGCACGGGGCACGCCTGTGTGTTCATAAGCTTCGGCTTCTTCCCGTGTAGCAGCTGCCACTTAGGCATTTAACCTTTAACCTTTAAGTGTGGCACCGTGAGCTGTGGACAATGTGTGTGTGTGTGAGTGCGGTCAGTGGTTTAAAGAGGTGATGTAATTTCGTGTTCATTCGTAACATTTGTCAACACCATATGCATGACACGTTTTTATCACAACCGCTCGATTCGTACCGTACAGTGTTTCACCACGCCGTTTTCCAGAGAGAGACGGAGTCAGAGCAGTCTGTTCTTCCTCTTGTGAATGTCCTGTGTGTCTTGTGTGTCTTGTGTGTTCTGTGTGTCTTGATGTGTCTGTGTTAGAGGCGGCGGCAGGATTTTTTGCGATGGGGAGTTAAGGGGAGGCTGAGGGAAAAGACGCGGAGGCTTGGCGAAACATGAGGAACTACACTATGAAATTTCATGGTCAGGATTTTTGGGGAGCTCAAGGGAGGCTTGGCGTATTTTTGGGGAGGCCCCTCCAAGCCCCCTCCCTTTGCACTGCTTCATCACCTTGGTGATGATTCCCAGGCAGCCCTCCGATCCGACAAACATCTGCTTGAGATCGAAGCCGGTGTTGTCCTTGCGCATGTTGGACATGGAATCCAGCACTGTACCGTCGGGAAGAACCTGTTGGACACAGGAGCGTGAGCTAGTACAGTCTAAACGAGACTCCAGCATGTATAATGTAGCCCGGATATAAAAGACCTGTCGGGAGTGGAGAAAAAGTCTCTTATATCCGGGGAAAATAACACGTAAAGTATAGAAGATGAGCTTGAAAAAATCCTCTCTTATAACCGGGGTTCTCTGATATCCGAGCTACACTGTATAACAGACTCCCAACTAATATACTAACACAAGTGAAAGGTTCAAACGAACAACGGGCATATGAAGAGATGTGGCATTTGAAGATGAGGTCGATTTTAGTGGATTGACGAAATGTCATGGGAAATTTCTCTTCGGAAAATTTATTTCAATAATAGAGTTGTCAACTTCCCACGGACATACGGGCAGATAAGCAGACACACACACACACAGAAAGGCAGATATTTACCACTTCCAGTCCCAACACATTGCCATGCAGGTTGCCGTAGCGAAATGTGCGAGGTCCAGCGATATCGGCCGCGACAATGCCTCCAATTTGAGCCTCGCCAATGCTGTAGTCGACAGGAAGAAATAGCGAATGTTTGCGCGCGTGTTGTTGAAGTGAGTGCAGGGAACAACCCGCCTCACAACTTACTGTACCTGCCCTCCCGCCCGCGACATACACACACACACACACACATTTAACGGTGTATGTTGATAAGACCGTCTTATTTCGATGTAATTCATGTAAATTACATATACTTAAATGCAGTGTCTCTTGTTGTTTCATATATAGTCTCGATATGATTTTCGTTGTTTGCTACATGATTTGTCAATTGAAGTATATAAATATCACACATAAATGAGCACATTCACATGATTGTACAACTGAATGCACTTTACACTATCCGTTCGTCCAAGAGCCACGGCTCGACGAATCGTTGCCTTATTAATCTGTGCTTGCTGTATAACTTGTTTGGTTGTCTATGTGTGACAATACATCAAATTGACATCAAAAATTGACACACACACACACACATAGAACATACACACAGACAGACAGTCGTACAAATACAAACATACACATACCATATTACATTGGCATAATTCACACATGCACACAAGTACACATCATTTAAAATAGAACGTGTGTGGGTGTGTATGTATACATGTATGTATGTGTGTGTGTGAGTGAGTGTATACATGTGTGTGTGTGTGTGTGTGTGTGTGTGCGTGTGAGTGTGAGTTACGTCACCAATGTCAGAATCTACTGTGAGGATGTTGGACATGTTGGACATGTTGACAATGACTTCATCGAACACGGGCACACTGCCTCCTACCAGCGAACAATTGGCGCCTTGCGGACACACCGCTAGATGGCGCTGATGACAATACTGCAGCACGGCAGATAATTGACCAACGTGCTGGGGAAACAGCACGCATTTCGACTCACCTACACACACACAAACACACAGACATACATACACGCACAGACATACACAGACATATATACACACAGATACATAGATACGTAGACATATATATACACAGACATATACACACAGATACATAGATACGTAGACATACATACACACACATGCACATACTCAACCGTTACTACACAAAGACTAAACATAGACACTTTCAAAATAAACACACTTGAGCCAGTGTGTGTGTGTGTGTGTGTGTGTTGATGCGTGTAAGTTTGTGAGACAGAGATATAATGGAGATGACGCACGAGATATCAGTTACCGTCAGTTAGTCTATTTATTATACTCAAGTGGAGGTATTGATAAGTGGTAGATGTATTCGCTTCAGATGGCATCAGTCACTCAGAGCTAGTCGCGAGAATTCACTGAACTAAATCGTTTGGCTTCACCTCTGAACGTGCGCATCCAGTCGGTATTGTGGTCGAGCAGTTTTTCACGGTCGTCTGTGATGGCGTGACCGTCGACCAATGCTGTCATCTGACCAAAATCCTCGGCATTGGGCGCGCGGTGATTCTGATGACGCGCCACGGAGAACTGCTGATGACTAAGACGAACGTCGGACGGTTCCTTGGACGCGTCCAGGAAGGAGAACAGACCGCGACGGCATGTCACCTGAACTCCCGCCGATGTTGAAGACTCGACGGTGGAGAACAAAGATCGTCCGCAGAAAAACACGCCTCTCAAGGTCGATGACATTCTGAAGTTACACGCCACCATGCTAAACTGTATTGCCATGAACGCGATGCAATGTCGTGATATATTTAGGGTGAGCGACCGTGACAGCGCCAAAGGGGGGCTTGGAGGGGCTTAAAAAAACCAAAGGTTAAAGGTTAAATGCCTAAGTGGCAGCTGCTACACGGGAAGAAGTCGAAGCTTATGAACACACACAGGTGTACCCCGTGCAGCTCGCTGCCACCGCAGAACCGACCCTCTCCACGCTATGACACAAGGACGGAAGACGTATTAGAGAGGGCCACCTCCCCAGAATGCATGACACAACACATGACTGATATGTGGTACCATCATTTACTGCTGGGTGGACAGGGGCTTTTGGATTATAGGATTCACCCAATGAAATTCTTCTCCGCCGGGTTTTGAACCACGGATCTCCCGCTTGTGAGGCGGGTGTGCTGCCACTACACCACGGAGTCCAACAAATACTTGTCAAAACCCCCATGAGTTCCCGTCCCAAAATCTTTACCATGAACATTTCGAGAACAGTTCCTTATGTTTCGCCAAACCTCCGTATATTTTCCTTATCCCCCACTGGAAAAATCCTGACGCTGCCACTGATACGTAAAAAGCCAAATTGTTTCAAGCACTTTCATTATTGTCTTTTATTTATTATTGTATTTTCTCAGAGCTCGCCCAGACAGTCCTCCAAACATCACACTTTTCCTAACATCCTGCCTGACATCAACGCCGGACATTCGGATGTCTATTGTATATTACGTGTGTGTGTGTGTCGGTGTGTTTACACGTGTATGTGTGTGTGTGTGTGTGTGTGTTTGTGTGTATATGTGGGAAATACATATATGTGCATCTGAGTGTGTATATATGTCGGTTAGTATATTTGTGTATACATATGCCCCGTTTGTGTATGTATCTATTTGTCAGTGTGTGTGTGTGTGTGTGTGTGTGTGTATGTTTGCATGTATGTGTATGTGTATTTATGTATGTGTGTACGATGTGTGTGCGTTGGCGACTTGTAGTGAACACCAACGAGGTTCAGACAAAGTCCCTAAAATCACCCCATACTCTACATCCCATATTACCCCATACGCTTTACTTTGTGACGTCATGAGGAACGTTCTTATGACAATTCATGCTTGCCTGGTTGAGTAAGGTTGGGTTGGATTGGGTTACAGAGTTTGAGGGTAGGACATCTGTCCAGACATCCACACCTACTAGACATGGGACAATTTGCACACTTCAAGACACCCCAGACAGACAGACAGACAGACAGACAGACAGACAGGGATGATGCAACTTGCAGGCCTGCAGCATGTGTCCACTAACGCCCAACTGAAACACTCTACCACTCTACCTAACCACACATACTCTTTTTCTCTCCGAGTTCCCACCTTCTAATGAGTCAATTCTTCATTTTCCACAACAGTGCTGATAAATTGAATAAATTCAGTTGTTTCACATTTGTCCTGTTCTGTCCGACCTTTAATTCCTGGATTGAGAGACTGATTTTGATCAAGAGCGGGTTCAGAAATGAAAGTTTGGGTGTTGACCTTTTTTCGTGTGTTACGTTCATTACACAAATATAGGCAAAATAGTACATCCCTGTCATTCTATTCCTTATGACTTTCATCAGATATTTCCTGCACTGAATATTTTCAACACGAATTCTGCAAGTCATCAATGTTGCACCGTGTGTTGGTCACAGATTAAATACGGGAACTTTGAATTCTTCATAATATAACGCTAACGCTTCATAAAGAGACCCGAGAATTCCTGTGACAAATTGAAGAAAATATGTATTTTTACCTGAAATTTACATTATTTTTCTTGAAAACAAAACTTCAAGGAAACTGAGAGAAACTTTCAGCTCTATGAATGAATATTTATTGAAATTAAGTTGCCATTACGTCGTTTATATTTTCAATAGTTTTCATGTATAGCTGACCGCTGATTTCAAAACGTTGCTGGAACACTGAAAAAAGGTTGAGAACCACTGGCATAAAGTGTGACCCACCTGGTTCAGAATAATGCCGCAGTTCACATATAACATACACACACAAACACACAAATGTACACTCACACTGTCCAACTGAACTTCACTTTGCACATCCACAAAAACACACACATACACACACACACACACACACACATACACACAGCGAAGATGTGTTGTTGATAGTGTAGGGTCGTTGTTCGATGGCGCAATGCGGGACATACACCCGGCCGACGACACACAGACATACATCTGCAATCAGATTGCTGTGCACACACATTATGTACGTTCCGAAGATGTTTTCGCGTGCAAACGAGTTTGTCAAGCATTTTCGGCCGAAAAAAGCACACACACACAACTAATGATTTAAAAAATCAAAGTATTATGCAGCAAAATTAGGGTAAATAATAAACATATAAACAAATTCCAATTACCGTATTTGCCGGTGTATAAGTCGACTCGGTGTATAAGTCGACCCCCTAAAATTCGACGGAAATTTACGATATTATAATATATCCTTTGTATAAGTCGAGCTCAATTGTTTCATTATATTAAACTTTAAAATTAAATAAAAAATATGCGAAATTTATTGACGAAATGTGTTCAAATTCGCGAGTTTGTAGCGAGCGATCTATACGCCATTTTAAATATTATTTACTTTATAACCCTGTGATATTACGCGCCGAGAGAGACTAACAACAATGAACACTCTTAGATTGTGGTTTATTTTATGATCAATTTTATGACTCGGTGTATAAGTCGGGGTCGATTTTTTTCGGTCGATTTTTGATCGAAAAACGTCGACTTATACACCGGCAAATACGGAAGTGAATTTTTCACAGATATTTCCAATTTTGTGTTATTATGCATTGCAAGAGAAAGGGAAAAATTGTGTGTGTATGTGTGTGTGTTTTTTTTCATACACAATAATATATTCAAAGGCCAGACACACAACGTATAACATACGTGTGTGTGTGTGTTTGTTTGTGTGTGTGTTTGTGTGTGTGTGTGTGATCGCGTTTAGTATGGTTTACTGTGTGTTTGTGTTTGTGTGTGTGCTTGTGTGTGTGTGTGTTCGTGTGTGTGTGTGTGTGTGTTCGCGTTTAGTATGGTTTACTGTGTGTTTGTGTTTGTGTGTGTGCTTGTGTGTGTGTGTGTGTGTGTGTGTTCGCATTTTGTATGGTTTACTGTGTTTATGTGGCTGCGTAATTGGTGTGTGTATTTTTGTGTGTTGCATTAAATTGCATTGAATTATGCTACACAAATATATTTTGAATATATTTTATATATATTTTATATATATATATATATATATAAATATATTTTATATTTTATATATTAAATATACATTGAATATTGCAACGTACCTTCACAGTAAAAATATGTCTGCGATAGTCAACGCATCATTCATGCTGGGACGGAGCTGAAATGAAAGTAAATTCATATTTTTGTGCAATGTTTAGCAATGTGTACTGCGCACGTTTCATTCGTTGTCTGTCACAAGAAGAGAAACAAAAAAAAACACCTCAGATGAATCGTCACAGAAAAACAGAGACAATGAAAAACAGGCCATCAATATGCGCCATATTTGAAGCAAACAATTAGCATGTACGGTGTAGCTCGTGTGTTAGAGAACCCCGGTTATAAGAGAGTATTTCTTCTCGACCTGTCTTCTATACTTTACGTGTAATTTTTCCCGGATATAAGCGACTTTTTATCCACTGCCGACAACTCTCTTCCACTCTCTTTCGTTTTTGTCTGAGTCTGTTTTGGTTATGCTGGTCGTTGAAACCGCCTGTGGTGCGATAATACGCTGATCTGGTTATATTAGTTTTATTTTAATTTTGTACGCGTAATGTCTTAGTTCTATATCATAGTTTTATATGTATATGTGTGTGTACGTATGTGTGTATGCATGCGTATATATGTATGTATGTGTATATGTGAATGTATGTGTGTATGAATATGTTTGTGTATGTGTACATATGCATATTACCTCATGCTTGATCGTTTTCATAAATCACATCGTTCGTGTATATTATTACTAGTGGGCCATGATTTTTTATTATAAATCCTGCCATTTTTGTTAAAAACCATAGATTTTTATCAAAAATTCATGATCCAAAAATCGCTAAAAAATCCTAAAAATTTTTACATTAATTTTTTACGATTTTTATTGTTATTGTCATATGGAAAAGACGATCGTTTGGGAAAAGACGATAGATATGTTCGTTGGGATAAATCTTAAATAAATGTTTTGTTGCTGTTGAACGATGTGAGTTGGTTTTTCTGATTGATTGTTGAAAACATTTTAGTAAAACTAATTTCCCTGGTGTTCAAGTTTGTTATGAATTTTGCTCAAATGTTCAGCTGTTTTCGAATGACTTATTTCAGCCTATATAAATCCTGCATCCCACTTTGCTAATATCAATGCGTTTTTTTGCTCATTGATGAATACACTCTGTATGTGTTGGCGTGTTTATCCGGGTTATTTATGTCGAGGAGAAAATGAAGTATTTAAAAATTATTAAATAGTTTTGTAGAGAAAAATGTTAGTCACAAAAGAGCGAATTGTAGAACGGCCAGGCATGATTGTCAATATCAAAAAATTCAATTAAAAACTTTCGAAAGAATATTGTTTTTAATCTTGTACGGTATTTGGTTTGTGCGGGTGCAGCAGTCTTCCGTTACAACTGAGTAAAATGTACAATTGTATGGATAAAAGCGTTTTTAAAAGATGTTTCTATATAAATTATAGTCTTTGAGTGGTAAACAATCCATAATATTACAAAAATTAAACAAGTGAAGTAAATATTGTTATTCTTCTAGATATGTATCGGTTGTGACATTATCGATGCTCTAATTGCGGGAAATTATGGCGGTCGAATACCAGTTTATGTTTTGGCGTAAGTTTCTGTATTTTTAGTTTAATTTCATTGGTATTGAACAAAACGACGAAATACTGTGTATATTTTCTTATATGGAGATCATGCTTGTTTTTTGAGTGGATCTCCTTACTGTATTGTGACATTTTTTGACAATTAGGTTTGGCTGGTGTGCGATTGATACGCTGTTTTCATGTCTCATTAAATATATGCGTTCTATTTTTGATGAAACAAGCGTGTCATTTACTGTTTTCGGTTCTGTTTTATGACCGAGTTGATCTATTCTTCAGCTTGTTATTCTTAAGATCTGCACTTCAGATGTAGTTGACGGTGTTGCCCTCTATTTGTCACGTGTTTTAACTGACCGACTGCGCCGAGAATGACGTCGAGCAAAATTGTCAAGTTTGTCGGCGACAAGCCGGCCACCATTCGTCAGTGGAGGGCGGGCGTTGGTGATGTGCTTTCTCGCGGCTCGGTGCTGTTTTCATACACCACGTGTGACGAGGAAGATGAAACCAGCGGTCAGAGAGGCGAGGCGACCGGCCCGCTGCTCAAGTTCCGCTGCGACCGACCGGGCACGCTGCAGGAGATTCTCATAACCGCTGGAGCGCGCGCCGCCCCACACTGTGCCCTGGCCGTGGTGGGCGCATGTACGCACCCGACCGTCATGAAGGACCTGTGTGCTGAGTGCGGCGCCGACCTGCGACAACAAGACAGCTGTCCTACCTCGGCCGCCGCCACTGCCGCCTCCGACGCTGAAGGTCCCGCCTCGGTGGCCATGCTGCACAGCATTCCCGAGCTGCGCGTGAGCCGGTCGGAGGCTGAGCAGCTGGGACGGCGCGATATGGAGCTGCTGCTGCGCAACAGGAAGCTGGTGCTGCTGGTCGACCTGGATCAGACGCTGGTACACACCACCAACGACGATATTCCGCCGCGCATCAAAGACGTCTTTCACTTTCAGCTGTACGGGCCGCGGTCGCAGTGGTACCACACGCGACTGCGACCGGGCACGCGCCGCTTTCTCGCCAAAGTGTCGCGCTTCTACGAGCTGCACGTGTGCACATTCGGCACGCGACTGTACGCTCACACGGTGACGGCCCTGCTGGACCCTCAGGGCACGTACTTTTCGCAGCGCATTCTGTCGCGCGACGAGTGCTTCAGCGCCCACAGCAAAACGGCCAACCTGAAGTCGTTGTTTCCGTGCGGCGAGCATATGGTGTGCATCATCGACGACCGGCAGGATGTGTGGAATTTCGTGCCGAACCTGGTGCAGGTGAAGCCCTACCACTTCTTCAAGCACACAGGCGACATCAACGCTCCTCCGGGACTGGAGAAGGCCGAGAATGACGACAAGGAGGGCATCGACTTTGACCGTCTGACTGGCGGCACTTCTGGCGCGGCAGATCCAGTCACTGCTGATGCGGCCACCTCCGCCCCGGCCGCCAACTCAGGCGAATTGGAGCGGAGAGATTCGATGCCCAACCTGAGCGACGATGAGGAAGATGTTGGTGTAGGTCGACTGGACGACGCCGGCGCCGCCACGGACACTGCCGAGAAGCCGGCTGCCCGCGAGATCATCGATGAGTTGAACGCCGATCTGAGTTTGTCGGAAGACGAAGCGGACGGCGAGGCAAAGAGCGGCGTGGAATCAACGCATCCAACACAGACGGCCAACGAGGCACCGAGTCCCGCCGACAAGACAGAAACCGACCAAGGCCAGAAGCAGATGCCGTCAAAAACAACAACCACGACGATGACGGCACAGCGTGACTCGGTGAAAGTCGGCCAGGAGACCTCGACGGTGACAAGCAAGAGCGGCTCAGCAGAGAACAACTCCGATGAGCTGGACGTAGCCGACACAGACGACTACCTCATGTACCTCGAGGACATTCTAGTCAAAATCCACCGTGTCTTCTACACCATGCACGATAACCACATCCAACAACAACAGAAGAACAACAGCGAGTCTGTCGGAGCCCCGGAGCCTGACCTGCGCGTGGTCGTTCCTTATGTGCGCAAGAAGGTGTTGAACGGCGTGCGGTTGATATTCAGCGGCGTCGTGCCCAGCAACACTCCTCTTTCTCACTCACTGCCCTACCGCATCGCCAGCGGGATGGGCGCACACGTGCAGGAACACATCGTCCGTCCTCCAGCATCCTCGAGCGGTGCTACCACACCGCAGGACAATTCCACAACGCACGTGGTCGCCGCACGACTCGGCACAGCCAAAACCAACGAGGCACTGCGCTGTCGGCGTGTGCGTATCGTATCAGCAGATTGGTTGTGGTGTTGTGCCGAGCGATGGCAGTGGGTTGATGAGCGTTTGTTCCCGCTGACAGTCAATACGACGGCCAGTCGTCTGCCGCCCCTGCACTGCGCCTCTCCGCCGTCGCTGACCGGCCCGTGCGACACAGACGCCGCCGACCACGTGCGCGACCATAATGACGTGATCAGAGCGGGTGATAACTTCCAGGTGCGTGCAACTTTCTGCTTCCAAATAGCTGAATAATCCGGGGTTCAGTGGAAAAATCTCAATTGCCCAATTAAAAATTATATTACATGCAAGTAAATATGGGGAATATGTATTTAATTTAGGAGAATATGAGAATGTTCATCAGGAGACGTAATAATTTGTTTGGTATTTGATGCTTGTCTTATTTTGTGGTTTCAGTAGTTCGAATAATATTCAATTGTTTACTAACTGTCTCTATTGGATGAGCAACGGACCAGATAACCAGGTGTTAACCATTTTTGAGTTATGGTTTGTAACGAAAATGAGAAAATGTTTTAAATAGCATATTTTTCCAACACATCTATTCTTGCTTACTTTCTGGAAAATTCCACAGCAAACACCAATTTGGTGGGGGAAAATCCAGTGTTTCACGTGTATTATTCAAGCCACTATGGAACAGCGCCGATGTGTGTCTGTGCTGCGATCGTTGATCCGATGATTGCCTGATTGGATCAATGATTGATTGATTGGATCAATGATTGACTGATTGGATCAATGAGTGACTGATTGGATCAATGATTGACTGATTGGAACGACGATTGATTGATTGGATCAATGATTGACTGATTGGAACGACGATTGATTGATTGGATCAATGATTGACTGATTGGATCGATGATTGACTGATTGGATCGATGATTGACTGATCGGATCAATGATTAACTGTTTGGATCAATGATTGATTGGATCGATGGTTGACTGATTGGAACGACGATTGATTGATTGGATCAATGATTGACTGATTGGATCGATGATTGACTGGTTGGATCGATGATTGACTGATTGGATCTATGATTGATTGATTGGATTGCCAGGAGACGCTGAATCCTCTGCTAGCGTTCTCCCCGGATGACATAGCTCGTATGGATGAAGAGGTCGAGGACATTCTGCAGAGCGACTCCGCTGATGAGGACGACGAAGGATGTCTGCACAGGGATCATCCGATCTCCTCCAACGATCCTTCACTCTGCCACCTCTCTGCTGATCAACATCAAGGCGCAGCAAGAACGCTGGCACGCAAGCGACCTGCTCCTGTTGACTCGGAGGATGAAGGCCAAGATTCATGCGATGGTGACATGGCCAGTGATGATGATGACGACGAAGAGTTTCCGCACGTCAGATTTCGACGTGGAGAACCGCTGGCCAGCGATGAAGACATTGGTGGCGACGGCAACAACAACAGTGACGATGACGAAGAACAGGATCATTCTCCTGATCTGGAGGAAGACTGGAGCATGATGGGTGCCGAGCTGGAGCGGGAACTCGGCTCGTCCGACGACTGACGTTCTATCCACATTCCCAAATTGGCGTCAAAACGCTTAGAGTTCACGATAAACACACCAGATACGCCCCGAACAGGGCAGTTGGCGCCAAATGCACGCCGATTTGGCGCGCAAACGTGTTTGTCTGTCTGACTAACACGATATGTTTGCCTTCTCGTCGATTTCCATTCTCGTCACATTTTCACATTTTGTTTGCTGGTTTTTCCGAGCGGTCAGATTTTATGCTCGCCCAAACAGACACACACACACACACATGTTTCAATGGCAATCATTTGGCGGCTGTTTGTATGTCTGTGTGTGTATGAGTGAATGTGAACGAGTGTATATCTGTGTGTGTGTGTGTGCATGTAGATATTTCCATGTGTTTTTGTTGTGAACAATTTCATCGCGCGCATGTCCTCGCAATAAATAGTAAAAATCGCAGTTTGCACGTGATCAGCTATATAATGCTCTCCCGTCTTTTAACCGTGACATTGTGCGATTACTGGTGGAATTGTGGTTCCATTTGCTCCAAAAATACTGTGTGCGTAGAATATTTGTGAAAAAGGTGAGTTTTTATAACTACAGTTATAACTATAACTTGTAGCTCAAAACAGTCAAAAATTTCACGATTCGGATCAAAATTGGTCCCTACACCAAGGGTTTTTAACTGGGGGTGCAAACTTGGTTTCTAGGAGATGCGAGGATTCCTGTATTTTTTTAAAAGAAATTATGTTTAAGCTACACATAACATTTTCCTGAAAAACGTAGTTTTGCTTAATCCTCTTAAAGGAGTTGCGTGAATGAATATTGAATACAAATAGTATTTGTTATTACGTCGTTTGTTTTATTATATTTTAATATAGCTATCAAGAATCCACAGTGGGGGTGCGGGAATTCACTGCTTATTTGAATGCGGTGCCAACACTGCTCTACACACTGTACATAATGCTTATTTTTAGTATTTTTATATTTTGATGTTTACGGTTTAATCTCTCACTGTATTTCTGCATTTACATGTGTGTGTGTGTGTGTGTCTGTATCCGTGCTAAGACATTTACTTTTCGTACAGACACAAGCGTAAAGACAATTCACCAAATGTGAAAAATATCTTCACAAAAAAAAGACTGAAAACGTTTTTGTTCAACAAATCGTGCATGATCACGTGATCAGTGATCAAGACACAATATTCTTGCTCTAGAAATGATCTTGGGAGGGGAAGACGTCAAGATCGTTGTACTTCCACGCAACATCCATAGCACAACAACAAGTAACAATATCAACAACATCATTGTTCAATTGACGGTGGTTGAGCTGGAGGCGGGGGCTCGGGAGTGCTCATCAAATACTCGCACGAGCAGTTGCTGCTGCTCACAACACGTCCTCCATTGTCGTCCCTGTACGTCGACAATAAACGCCTCCACACTGATTACGTGCACGCCTATTTACACATACAAAAACACACACACACAAACATAACAATGTATAATCACTTTATCATAAAATTATTATTTAATCACTTAGCAATGTTTCATGTTGGAACAAAATTATCATTATTACATAAGTCTACAAAAGAGACAATGTCTCAGCAGACTCTATTTATCCACTTTCTTTATTTATTGTTGTTATGCTATTTGTTCTTTGCTTGTGGAAAAAATACAACTTGAACTTGAAAAAACTTGAAACATATTTATGTAAGTATGTGAATGTAAGTGTATGTATGCGTGTATGTGTATGAATATGTGTGTGCACGCGGGTGTATGTGTGTGTGTGTGTTTATAGATATATGTGTGTGTATAGGTGTGTATATTTGTGTATATATGAGTTTGTGTGTTTATGAATATGTTCATATGTTCATGTTGTTTATGAATATGTATCTGGCTTGACAGACTGTGCACGAAAAATTACGCTATCTTCAATTTGCTTTTGTCCAATATTGTGTGGCAATACACATATTCTTACTAATACAATATGCGCATTGGAAAATGTTAAATAGAATATCCTAGTACGTGTGTGAGCGAGTATATGATTCCGTTCCGTCTTATTACATGTATTTTTGATTTATATATCTATTTTCTAATGTTTTTGTAGTTCGCCAATATCTTCTATGGCGATGGGTGATTGTACGTGAGCGTGTGTGTATGTATGTGTGTGTGTGTGTGTGTGTGTGTGTCAGTTTACCCAGCGTGCGCAGGTCCAACAGAAATTGGCCATGAAAATAATCGTTGTGCGGTGTTAGCAAGCGATCTATGCTGACATTTCCACTGTCATTTCCCTAACACACACACAAACACACACACAAATAAAATTCGGGTAGTAATTGTATAGTTAAAATTGGATTGCTGGAAAAATGCGAATATATTTAGCTAAACATTAACGTTAAAAATTAATTAAACTAACATACAACATACTAACAACATCAAACATTAAACAAACTAGAAAAAATATAAATTTGATGATCTCATAAAAAGTAATGTTTTTAGCTACATAAGACCACGTGCTTAATGAGGAAAAAACGGACAATTTACAAGCTCAAATTGAAATAAAATTGAGCCTGTATTCACGTGACTTTTAGATGCGATAATTGACTTCTGATGGGGAAAAAGTACGAACAATGAAAAAGATTAATAACGACTCGTCTAGAGAAAACAAATTTATATGAAAAAACAACATTTTTGAATAATATCAATCATATCAAATTCAATATTTTGCAAGTGGCTCATTTGTGAAACATATTCTGTTTAAGTCTTCAAGCTTTTCTGGTAGAATTTTCTGGAATATCCAACCACCAATTGCAATTTGTTCTTCAGTTCAGTGTCCAGTTAATAACGCCTGTTATGTGCGTATATCAACGCCCCTGAAGATAACTTCAATAAAAGTCGAAAGGTCTCAGTATTATTGAGAGAAAAAAAACAAATAGAAAAAGCTGTAGAATTCAACAGAGCATAAATTATTGCTATTATACAGCAGGTACCTTGTCAGCGGATACTGAACATGCTTTCTTCTGCAGATTCGTGTGTACCGATAACCGCACACGAGAAACCGCCCGATAGATGGCGCTGCGGTCGCCGTGGCTGATGACACCGTCCACTTTGACTGTTAGCTGGCTGGAGGCCGGATGAAGCAGCACAGACTCTCCGCTCATTGATCTGGGCTGCGGCTGCACCGCCAACTGAACATACACAAGCACACAAGAGTCATGCACACACACACAAGAGTCATACACACACACATACAAGAGTCATACAGAAGCACACAAGAGTCATACACACACACACACAAAAGAGTCATACACAAGCACACAAACACACACACACAAGAGTCATACACACAAACACATACACACACAGAAACACGCACACATACACACACACAAGAGTCATATATACACACACATACACAAGCACACAAGAGTCATACACACACAAACACAAGAGTCATACACACACACACACACACACACACAAGAGTCATACACACACGCACACACACACATACGCACACACACACAGACTCAAAATACACAAACATAAATATAGAAGTTTAAATATTGTGGGCAGGTGATATATCCAGAGCACAGATGCACATTTATACACAGAAATATATCATCCCAGAGAGCAAATATAAATAAAACATTAATACAAAATCAATACTATACATCAATAGCGTATGTTTATGTGAGTGGGTGCTTGTATCTATGAGTCTGTGTGTATGTGTGTGTATGTATGTGTATGTAAGTGTGTGTAAGTGCATGTATGTGTATGCTTGTGTGTGTGTGTATTTGTGTTTAGCAAACGGACCGATACGACCGTGTTTTGCAGTGTCTGAAAGAAATAGCGCGGAACACACAGCGGCGCACTGCACAGTAACGTGATGGCAGTCATTATGGCGGCCGTATGGTGATGAGTCACCGCCACACCTACACCTTCCACCACCACACCACCTACACCATTACTGGAGGAGGAGGAAGAGGGCGGGAGACGGTCGGATAGGACAAGATCATGGGCCGACTTCAGCACGACGCCCACACGACTACACACGTCCGTCAGACAGTTGGATCGCGGAGTATGGGAAGAAAAGGTTGTTTGGGCGGCTTCACTAAGTTGTGCATTATCACCAGTGATAGCTGACACAGCAGACGTCACACGGTCGATACTCGCCGATAAACTGTAACAAACACACACACACATGGATGTTTAAATTTACATTTAGAATGCTATTTGTAACGTGTCTTACGTCGAAGTCTCTAAGGCGAGCAAAACATAAGATGAAAACATGAAAACGAACATTATTGAAGTCAAGTAAGAAATAAAAGGGGAAATAGTTAAATTATATCAGTAGTGAAGACTCTAAGTAAAGAATGCCGAACTAATGAACAATAGACATATCATATGAAACATAACTTAAACGCAAAATGTCCCTAAATAACACATGATACACATAACATATATACTAATGGAAAGCACATACAAACACAAACACACACACACAAGCGCATGTTGAAAATATGCAAAATATACCAGGAGATATGACAAAAAAAGTCTTGCAGAAAAAGATATAAAATGACATCTGGAAAAATAGAGTTTTTCCATATTGAGATTGAAAATCGGATTGGAATAAGTTGTGCGTAGTGTAAATCGGTGAGAACACACACACACAAACACATATTGGAGACATTTCGCTGTATAATCGACATTAAGAAATACATTTAGTTTTCTGTACACACACACACACACACACACAGAGAGGTGAACCGAAGCGAAGTTGAGGTGAAAGGTCACTGACCTGGCGAGGTCAGAGCTGCAGTGACCCGCCACGGCCCAGTTGACAACGTCGGCCAGTAGATGACAGCACTGTTGCAGCAGGCTCACACAAGCCAGCGTGTCCGTGTCGGCGTCGAACAAACTGTCGTACAGACTGGTGTAGTCGACACTCAGCTGTAATAACTCAGCACTACACACACGCAACTGACACACACACACACACACACACACACACACATTAACAACGAGTTAATAACTGACACACACACACACACACAGACACATTAAAAACGTGTTAATAACTAACACACATACACACATACACATTAACAACCAGTTAATAACTGACACACACACACACATACATACACATAAACGAGTTAATAACTGACACACACACACACACACACATACATACACATAAACGAGTTAATAACTGACACACACACATTAACGAGTTAATAACTGACACACACACACACACACACACACACACACACACACACACACACACACACACACACACACACACACACAACTGACACACACACACACACGCAACTGACACACAGTCGCACATACATTAACATGTTGATAAGTGACACACACACACACATATTAACATGTTAATAACTGACACACACACACACACACAGATAGGTATTGTCGGGAATAGTGAACTGTTTATGTAAAATGAGAAAGTGTCGTTGATAAAGTATACGCCTTACACACACACACACACACATACACACACATACACGCACAATTTTAATTGCATCTATTCAAACACTTGTAACGCGAAATTCATATAGATTGTTTCAAAGGCGCGAATACAGTCAGCACAAATATAACAGGGATACGTATAATGCATATACAAACACACACACACACACACACACATACATACATATATATGGAGATTGTGGTCATGTAACTTGTAACATTCACGCTTTTACAATTTTAATTTGTTCATTGATTTTAATAATACTACTAATAACAATAATATCAATAATTATCGTGTATTTTGTTTCATCGTTATTTATATTCTCGTCTAGCATATATTATTGCGCCAAAAATGTAATACGCTAAAAATATAAAGGAAAAAATGTAGCATGCAAAATATAAGCGCAAGAAAGCAGGCAAAAATTACGTCACAATATTACAATATTACAATATACACCCCACCTGGGGCACAATTCGTCCGGACCGCAGCGCCCTGACTCCGAATTCCTCCGCGTCCACAGTCGAGGTGCCTGCCGCTGCCGCCGCCGTCGCTGGCGCACCTCCAGAGGCTGGAGCGACGGCCACACACGGCGGCGGGCATGTCTGCAGCGTGCCCGAGGAGGCCGCCAGTCTAGCCAACGACAACAACCAGCGCCAACGCAGCCGACAAAAACGACCGATAAACGACAAACGCTGGCGCACGGCGTCATAGTGATTGTGATTGTGATGATTGTGTGGGTGATTGTGATTGGCAGAGTGAAGCTGGTCGCGTGATGAATGCCGGCATGGGTTAATTTGTTGTTGTTGTTGTTGTTGGCTACAGCCAGTGAGTGCCTGAGTAAACATACACACACACACACGCATACATAAACATTAAGGTGGATCGAATTTTAACTAGTCGATTATTGCAATTAATACGATAACTTTTCCCGGAATTCAAGTTGAAAATTCAAAAATGTTCAAAATTGCGCGCGCTCGGCGTTTAATTAGCTGCTTGAATTTTCAAAATTATCATGAAATCGTAATTAAAGTCAGCTGAAAAAAGATGCAGTTTTTCGTGCAGATTTCAAAAATATGTATTTCAATTAAATTACTGTACAACTTTTATTGAAAAAATCCGCTGTGCGTGTGTATTACACATACAAAAAAATTATTCAAATGAATGACATCTGTGCGGGAAAATAGCACAAAAATTGAGCAGAATTGAATTACAAGAGATTTGTAGAGAAATATAGCTTTCCAAAAGACGATGGAAAAATATATAAATACATTTTTGACAACAGGAAGGTGGGGAAGACGAACTCTTGACTTATTTCCGCAAAAAAATCACATCTCGATGAGAACACATACACACACACACACACACAGCACACATACACACAACACAACACAAACCCACACATATACACACATACACAACACAAACATACACAATACACACACACATATACATACACAAACCCACACAAATACACACAACACAACACATACACTCACAGCACACAACACACATATACATACACAAACCCACACATATACACACAACACACACACACATATACATACAACACACACATACACACATACACACACACACAACACATACACTCACAGCACACAACATACACAACACACATATACATACACAAACCCACACATATACACAAAACACACACACATACGCGCACACACACCGTGATCGAGGAGAGAGCGCGAGAGTGATGCTTGGTAGAGCGTGAGAGCACGTCCAGCAGAGCAGCTCGGCTGGGCAGAGTGGTGAGGGACAAAGAGGAGAGAGCGTGTTCGCCGGCGGTCATGTGAGACAACACAGCAAGCCAGTGAGACATGTACTCGGAACATACACTGTCACGAAGCGAGGATAATATACGCCCTGCCGTGCCATGATCTCCGTACCTACTCACATCATACACACACACACACACACACACACAAACACACACACAAGACACATACGACGCATACATACACACACGACGCATACATACACACACACGACGCACACACACATACACACAAGACACACACACATAAAACACACACACACACACACACACACCTACATCAACACATGAACACACACATGCAAATGTATATACGTAAATATGTATGAACAAGTATACACATATACGTGTGTATGAAATTACATAAGCACAAGTGAATATACACATAAACATACAAGCTCACAAAAGACACATACACACACACACACAAGAGGTAGAGAGATGGAGAGAAAGAGAGAGAGAGAGAGATGGGAGGATCACCTCATGGCTTGACGGGCAACACGATAACACTGCCAGGCATCCAGTGAACCGACGGCTGACATTAGAAGTGACGTATTGCAATGTTGCAACCACGTCTGCTGTTGCAGTAGTAGAGTACACAACTGCACCTACACACACACACACACACACACACACACAAATTACTTCATGTAGATATTTATATAGTGCCCTTCACCTAGAGGGACAATGCAGTTACGAACAGCTCCTTAGTTTCCTGGGGACTTACACTACTTTTATGCGCTATTTTATGATAAATTTCAATACAATGCGTGAAGCAACGGGCTCACTCAACACTAGGGACCC
>OU696591.1:5226498-5303998 GCA_916048095.2 Sacculina carcini | reverse complement strand
AATGTTTTTTTGATTTGTGAATGAATATTTAAAAGGATAGAACACTCACGCTAGAATGAAACTAAATGATTTTTGTCGTAATCTCTGAGCAATTCAAGGTTTTTGTTTAAAAAAATGGGAGCAATATTATACAAAATCAACGCAATATCAAACCAATGCTGCTAAAATGTGATGTCGGGGTTGGTGTTTGACATCGCTTTTTAATGTGTGAGTTCGCTTAATCATTATTCGAAAGTGGTGTTAGTTGTTTTCCGAGTCTTCTCATTCCTGGACACACATCAGTATGATGGAAACGGATATGGCTGCGGAGATGGAGGATGAGTTTTCCCAGTCTTCTGCTTCAAGTCATCCTATCAAGACGATGCTAAACCAGGTATTGTGCCAATCTGGCGTACACAAATTCCGTCATTTGTTGTAGCAAATACTCAATTTCGGCGCAATTCCAACAAATCATTGCCGTACATCATTGTATCTAGTTAGATGATGAGTTGAGTAATTGCCCATGTGTCTTCGAGCTGGTCGCACATATTTATATTCAATTCATATATGAACAGAACAGTTTCTATGTGAAATGCAGTGGGAGTAGAATTATATTAAAATTAGATAGAATCAGATCGAAGAGTTGATGAATGCCAACTCATCTGCTGGGCGTGCACTACTTTCCGCCTGACCTTACACCAACATCATCAATGTGAATCAGTGCGTTGGCGTTGGTGCAGGTTGAGAGACAGGTGAACCAGTTGTTTGTGGACGCCAAGCGATTGATGGAGACGCGAGACTCACTGCTGGAGACGCTTCATATACTCCAGAACGAACAATCGCACGAATTGTCGTCAGGTAAAGTGGTTCGCGTATTTCGTTTTAACTCATTTGGGAGGTGTTGAAGTGTGATTGATCATCTTATCGTGATTACAGTGAATGTTTTTTTAGGATTAGTTGTGCGTGTGTGTCGATATGTCGTTTAGTGATACTACAATTGCGAATGCGGTTTAAGAGGGCTTGGCATGGTCTAGCAATCCAGTTTGTCCCTAAAACATTACTTGCCATTATCAACTCTGGTGGAGTTGTGCATGTGCGGTGTGGAGCTGTTATAATGATATCGTTTTTCTGCCGACCACGAATTGTTTATGTTGTTGGCTTCATGTAGTGCTACCAGAAACATACGTAGTCAAAATCAAGACCTATGGATATATTTTTATTAACTCATAATTCAAAATACAAGAGAACATTCGACCACACAGAAACAACCAAACATCATCAGGCAACTCACGCGGTTATGACCATGGGCGTAAATCCTGGGGGGTATGGGGGGTATATATACCCCCCGACAAATTGGCTGGGGGGTATGAATATGCAATTATACCCCCAGAGAATTCTGCTGAGTTCAGTTCATTGGGTATATTATCATCAAAATCAGCATAGAAGGCAAATGATAATAGACCAAAAATGCAAGAAATTATAAGTATGTGAAGAATTATATTACGCAATACACTTTTCATTGGGGTAGGTGTGTTGTAATTGAATAGGCTGAAAATAGTTGAGGGTACCACGCAATTAGCCGAACTTTGAACACTAATGCATGATGGATGTCATCCCCCCCGAGCCTCGAGACAAATTTACGCCCATGGTTATGACGCATCTCACACTAATACACACAATGATTCCAAGCGCAAAACGAATAACAAGGTTAAACAATTATTAATATTCCAACACTTCATAATATACTCCGATACTCCAACCAAGAGCAAGACAAATTGTGAGGAAAGTGTCTTTTTCGCACCGAGTTGTGAACGAGTGGAATGGTTTGCCGAAGTGAGTGGAGATAGCGAAATTAGCGGGAGGGTTTGAAGCTAGACTTGATAGGTTTTCGCATAAAGAAGTTGCACTCACGCACCCGGTAATAGTTATATGAAGGAAAAAGTTTACTTCATCGGGCACAATTATTGCTGTATTTGTACAACGTTTTGTCAGTCAGGGCAATTATTCTAATCAAGGCCTCAATGTGTACTTCTCGCTGGACTACTCCAAGTGGAACAACTTTCAGAGGAGTCGCAACACAGAGTTGGTCTTCCAGGTGATGAACCTTGGCCTTGGATTCAGATCGCTTATCTCCAGGACACACTCTTTCTTCGAACAGACTTTCTTCTACTACGCGGCTCGCCCAGACTGGATTCAGTGTGGTGATGAGAATCTGCTGCTCCCCACGTCCAGCCACCTCTGCTCTTGCTGGGAAGGTCACCCAGGAGGAGTAGAGGGGTGGAGCATCGTGTCTGTATTAGCATTGTTAGAGCTCAAAGAAGCTGACCAACGCTGAGCTGAAAATCCGGGGGCAAGGCGACAATCAGGTCATCGCACTTTCGTTCAACATAGATACAGGTATTTCATCGGAACATGATGTCGTAGAATGTAATCGGATACGGATAACAATAGAAAGAATATTTCAAAGGATCGTGGACATGTCGTACAGGATGGGACTACCACTCAAGCCAGAAGAAACATGGTTCTCCACTCGGTTGTTCCTCTATGACAAAGTCCCAATTCTCGACGGGTGGATGCACGGACTGACACTGAAACAGGTCTCTCGTGTCTCAGTCTCGGTGATCGATGAACTCCCTAGTCTCTCGGTCGTGCTTTCCAACGTATCCAACGTGTGTCTTATCATGTGTCAGCGCGTCGAGAGTATCACTGACTGATGTGTGACATTGTACACCTACTTTGGATGTGAAACGATTCGGCAATTTTTGTTATATGACCCCATTATCGAAATGAGCATATCTAAGCTCACACAGCTATTCACAAACAGGAATATCAGTGCACTAATCAAACAACAGGGTTTCATCGTGGATTTTTATTTGAATATTCTCTACCGTGATAACAATTTGGATGGAGTAGGTGGTTGTGGTCTCCTCCGATTTTTCATCAGGCAGTTCCCTGATCCTCTCACTGAGGCGATCACCTCTTGCTTGTACCATGTCCGCGGTGGGTCCCAGTAAAAAAACTGGACTATCATGGTCAACCCCATCATCAAAAGAAAGACAAACTTTGCAAAATTGTTGCGGTGTAAAAGCGTAAAAGCGGTGTGATGTCGATGTTCATGCTGTCGTCTGTGTTGGAAACTCTTGTGAGAAAGCAACTCCTCAGCAATTTGCAGAAGATCCGTCACCAAGGTCTGCGAAGGTGTCTTGAAGACTACCAGGGTGAAGTGAGCAAGCTGAGGAGTTTCTGAAAAGTATAAGACCGGTATTCCTAAGGTTTCTGACAGAGTTTTTCTCTGCGACACCGGCCGCTGCACTGGATAAATTGATTCGGAGCATATCATCATCTCGGACTTTGAAAAGTATCACTCTATCCAAGTTATCACAACCTCAACTTTGTAATTTGTTAGCTACAGAAATAGGTGGTGTTTACTTTTTGCTCTCACATATGACCCAGACACCATGTACACATTACAACACACCTTCGAGCATAGTGGACCGAATCAGAATATAATCCTGGAAAAATATGTTTGGTGAAGGGGAGGATTTCAAGCTTTCAGGTGTAACTGTACCCCATCCGGTTTCTTTTCTGCGCGTTTTTCTTAGGGTTGGAGGGCCTTGTGAAGGGTGCACCACAGTAGATGAGATTCAAAAAGATTATTCATTGGTAAAGATAGATACCTCATCATTTCGGAAGGGAAATCCGGGTAGATTTCTCCCCTACCTTGGCTCCAGAACAGCAGGCCCCACTATTGATGAACGATTTTCAAAAGTCAAAAGCTCTGAACGTCTTCTCGACAAAATTCTAACTCTACGACGATGTTCTGGATGGGTGTTTCCGAACAACTCTCCCATTTCTCAGTCATGTGATAACCTCATCAAGGCATATGTCGCATGCGAGGTTCCAGAACTGTCGAGTCGGTCTCTGCTGTCTGCCTCCTGCGTCGCCCACAGATTCAGCTCAGAACGCCAGAGCGGCGGATGCTTCCTTCCCGTCAATCCGTGGATAGTGAAGCATGTGAGTGTGGACACTGACCAGATGACGACCACATCACGCGGAGACCATAACTACACTTTCATTCACCAAAGTATTATGATTTACGGGACCGTTATAAGAACAGAAAGCTTAGTGAATAGATCAGAAGTAGAGTCGTTGCATCTTCATCTCATTAACGTCGGGGAGATCGAAACAGTAGAAGACTAATCCGGTGTGTCTCTAAAACATTACTAGCCATGATCAACTGTGGTGGAGTTGTGCATGTGCGTTGTGGAGCTGTTGTAATGGTATCGTTTTTCTGCCGACCAGGAATTGTTGTTTGCTTCATAATACTCCGATACTCCAACCAAGAGCATGACAAATTGTGAGGAAATTGTCTTTCTCGCACCGAGTTGTGAACGAGTGGAATGCTTTGCCGAAATGAGTGGAGATAGCGAAATTAGCGGGAGGGTTTGAAGCTAGACTTGATAGGTTTTCGCATAAAGAAGTTGCACTCACGCACCCGGTAATAGTTATATGAAAGAAAAAGTTTTCTTCATCGGGCACAATTATTGCTGTATTTGTACAACGTTTCGCCTCAACAAGGCTTTAACAAGCATTGGTTTTTTAAATACATAAAAAAGACGAGCCAAGAACACAACATATTTAGCAGATATAAATCTGTGTTGAATGCATTCTTGGCTCGCTTGCGTCTGTACTTTGAGCATTTGAATTAATTCCACACAGGGAAGTTGCACTCACGCACCCGGTAATAGTTGTATGAAGGAAATGGATAGGTTCTTCAAGAATCAGCAACGTGTGTGTATGACCACATAGCTCAAATGGCCACCACACGCAACCAACAACTAATCATTATTCAAGCCGCCTTTCCGGACTCACAGGCATTTTTGGGCGTGTTCCGAAGAGTCTTATGTGAGTATTTATGACTGTGAGATAGTCGATATAACACCCATCGGGCGCTAGACACCCACTTGTGGTATGCACTCGTATTTGTACAATACATACATCGGTTTACACTGTAGAATAACAAACAAAAACTGTGTGACATGTGGTTTAAACATAAAACATTTCAACACAGCTCAATACACTGCTTCAATGGCGAACAATATTGCTATAGACACTATTTTGTGGATACATGGTATCAGAATGAAACAAATTTTGGAAACAAGAATATTTGCTCACATATTCTGGTGCTCATCGACTTCACAACCAAGTCAATAACGTATATAAGTCTTGGTTCTCCTAGCTGCATAAGGTCCAAACTTCTAGGTGTCTATGTAGAAATAAAATTTTAAGAAAGTAAAATAATTTCAGGGTTTTTTTACAAAAGGGAATTATCGACAGCAAAGCACGCGAGTATTCTGCTTTGCAGGCATCAGGAATCGCAACACAGATGCTGACACTCCGGTTGTTCCAATTCAGTAGTATATGAAGCCCGACTGTCAAAATTGATTTTGGGTTGTTTCTATAGGTACACGTTGACCATTAGTCGCAGTCCAGCAACACATTGTACTACAAGACTTACCGTTGAAACTAGGCTGTCTTTTTACGTTCCGTCTTCCATGTGACATCTGGAATACTTTGCGTCAAGTTCTGGCTCGCAGCCGGCGGTGATAGGGCATCGTGATTTCGGTTCCGAAGACTCACGAGAGAAGATTGTAAGTTGTGGAATGACATTTATATTATATAGTACTAAACATTTTAGGTGAGACACGTCTTAAAACAAAAAGGATCTGCGTGAAGTCAATGATTGTCAACAGAGAATGGTACAGTCATTTGAGGATGCTGCAGTTATACAGTAGGAAATTGACAAAGTGTGTAGCACTGCTGGGCGTCCGTTGCTTAGCAAATAGCTCACGGGCCTCTGGACAGATATTATTTCAAGCCATGTAGAATATTCATTCGGTCTTATAGGGTATTCATCTATAGTCTTCCATGCTTTCAATCATTATTATCCGAGAGTAGGGTAACAAGTTCTCGTTCCCGAGAACTTGCTGTATGAGGTTGATCCAGTTTATGATCGTCCACCGTCTTTTGAGGCACATTACCGTGTAAAGCGTGGCCTGCTCACGGAAAGTGCAAGCGTGTGGTGGTTGGCCGCAAGAAGCACGGCTTAGTGTAGGATGTTCGACCTGTCTTCGTGTGGTGCAATTCCTAGGTCCTTGGTCCTTCATTATTGAAATGAATAAGTGACCCACTTGGCGCACTACACAAAATAGCTTATTCATATGATGATGCAAGTAAGATTGATCAAAAAAGATCACTGATCGTGATCAAATCGCACGTGAATTATGGCTCATATAATTTTCACGATATATCTAGTACTCGAGGAATGTACGAGAAGTATAGCTTCAAAGTGACTGAACAAGCTAAGAATGATAAGGTGGTGATAGGTGGTGATAGATGTCTGTTGGAACGTTTTTCAACATAGTCGTGCTCGAACTGAGCACATGGTCATACAGTGATGATGTGGTGTAGATCTCCTTTGTTTGGAACTCAGGAAATTCCTAGACCGTAGCTATGACGCCACTAGCACTGGAAGAGTGACGACCTGCGTATTTTTTGGCTTTAAAGAACAAATACAAGTCAGATGGAGCTAGGTGTGACGAACGACGTGCATGAGGATCAAGCTGGAACCCGCAGTCATGGATTAGTCGCGGTCACGTGTGTTGGTAAAGTGTTCATGCCCCGCGGCGGCGAGCAAGTGACCAGCTCGCCGCTGATTGGTCGCTAGAATGTGTGCTTGTGCTAGTGTTTGAACTGTGTGTGTGTGTGTTTTTTTTTTTTTTTTTTTTTTTTGAGACACACAAATATATTTACAAACACGTACACATATTCACAATACTACTATAAAACAATGGAGGCGGCGTTGCCACGAATGACGGCCAGGCTTATTCGCTGTCGAAGCCAGGCCGTCTCTCGCGGCTCCCCTGAACGCTCACTTATTCTGCCGCCCAGGAGCTTCACGAAGTCGTCCAGGGGCGCCCCCATCACGCCGGTGGTCTCGATGGCCAGCGGCACGAAATCGTACCGCTGGCACAGTTCTGAGTAGCGCCGCCGCTTTCGGACTTCCGCCGCCTGCGCTGCTGCCCCGGGAGTGGCCGCGCCGTCCAGCAGATGTGTGTCACAGAACGTGTTGACGCAGGTCACATCCCAGAGCAGCGACTTGCCGTGCCGCACCGGGAACACGGTGATTCCGTCCGGTCGGCGGCCGTCGCCGCGGTCAAGGCCTCGTGGCTCCAGCACCGCGGCGATTCCTGCCGACGCCAAACTGCGGCGAATGATGTTGTTCAGCGCTGTGTGGCGTGGCAGGCGGCCGGCATTGCGACTGCAGGAGAGGCTATGGTTGCCCCACCTGTCAGCTGTGGCACCGCAGCGACACCTGTGCGGTTCCTGCACTGCGGCACTGAGTCGCAACGCCACGCCGACTCGGACGGCTTCGTCTGGCAGCAGCAAGCCGAGGCTGGCGACAGGCAGCGCTGACAGCCAAGCGCCACTGTGAGGAGCGGCCGCGGCCAGGAGACGGGCTCGGCACAGCTGGTTCGCGCTTCCGAGGAGATGTTGTTGGCGGACGGAGGAATATCGGTCGTCTAGGTGGCGCTGTTGCAGTGGCTCGCTCGCGCTGAAGTGCGGGCACATGGTGTCCACGAACTCCTCGATGGCTGCCACCAGAGAGCAAGGTCTGTCACCGCTTGTGCGGTGGTTAATGAGACAGACCAAGTCTCTGGTAGCTTCCAGCGAGGCGATGTGGGCAGGTAGTGCCACGTCGCTCAGCCGTCTGGCTCCGATACCTCCGTGGCGGACCGGAAGAGAAGCCTGCAGCCACTGTGCGTCTGACATGGCGACATTGCAGCAATCGCTGATGGCCGATCTCAGCTGCTCGTCGATGTCACCCATTTGTTCGCGGGCCTGGTAAACCGGCGCTGCTCTCAGTAGATATATTGCCCGCGGAACCGATGCGTACCTGCTGAGAAAAAACAGCGCCGGGTGCGAGCCGATGTTGACTGAGCGCTGGATCAGCAGGGACGTTTGGTGCTGGATTTTGTTGAGCGCCTCTGAAATGCCGCCAGTCTGCACTGGTGCGCCGAGCAGATGGAGGTCGGAGAGCGGCGTGACTGTGGCCGAGGCAAGCAGTGATATGGCGGCCTCGTTCGATTCGTCGGTCTCTGCTGGTCGTGTGTCAGTGGCTGGACCCAGACTGACAACTTCGCATTTGCCGGCGTTTAGCTCGAGGCCGATGCTGCCGAGGGCCGGGATCAGGCGGCTGACGTCTGCAAGCACCACTTCCCTGGGGCCTGCCAGTGTGGCGTCGTCCAGGTACCACAGGTTCAATGGCGACTGGAGAGACTGGGCCACTGGGTCGACGGCGAGGGCGAACAAGATGGGCCCGAGCGGGTCTCCCTGCTGTACACCGCGACAGGACCAGATTCGCGTGGTGCCGTGGTACAGTGGGGTTGGCTGGCCGTACGCCTGCTGGACGAGCGGCAATGCTGCGGGTAAACGACGGGCGACTTCGTCGAGCAGCGCGCGCCGACTGATGGTGTTGAAGGCGTTGGTCACATCCAGCTTCAGCAGAATGTGACCATGCCGACCGTTAGCCTCATTGACGAAAGCGCGCGTGGCGTGCACGGCCGCTTCGCAGCCCAGCTTGCACCCCACTCCGAGCTGAACGGGGCGCAACTGCTGTGCGACTGCGCTCGTCATTTTGCCAGCGATCAGTTTGCTGGCGAGGCGCCGCAAAACACTGCCGACGGCTACTGGGCGCAGCCCGCCGGACTTCTTGCGCAATGCGATTAGTCGCGCGCTGTAGAATGCGCCGAGCACGAAGTCCGGGATGCGACCCTGTGCACAACAGTTGCACAGCTGCGTCAGTGCCTTCAGCAGCTGGGCACCCGCTTCAGCCGTCTGTGGCGCGATGAGCTGGCGGAGATGTAGCGGCCGTATTCCGTCCAGTCCTCCCGATGAGCCTTTGGGCATCGAGTGCACGACGGAGCGGATCTCGTGCTCCTCAAAAATCGGCAGTGTTCCGGCGTCATGCATCTGCAGCTGCTCGTCCGGCAATGCAGGCGGGTGCTTGCGCTCGAGCTCGGCGGTCACTGCCTCGTCGTCCCCGGCCAAGCAGTCGCTGGATGTCAGCAGGCGGAGAGCTGCGCCAATGTCTCCATCGGCGCACTTGGCTCTGACGCCGCGGGATCTGGCCTCGTTTTCGTCGTGCTGTGATCGCACTCGGTTTTGTGTGCCCCGCTTCTTCCTTGCTGCTGCGTCGGAGCTGATCGGACCCGTCAAGGCGTATGACAGCAGCTTCCACCAGGCCGAGAGGGAGCGCTGTTCCAGAGCCGCCGTGATGTGCTGTGCGAGGTCGGCTGCCACCCGATGACGCAGCGCACGTGGGACATGCTGACGCACTCGGCGTTGCTGTCTGAGCTCGGCAAGCGCCGCAGCCAGGTCTGTCGGAGTAGTGGTGTCGTTACCGTCGGCTGGCGGGTCCACGTCGCCATCCGCACCGCGGCTCTGCATGCACGCACCGCAATGCCACACCGGCAAGACGTCGGCTTGTGCCCGGGTGATTCCCACGCAAGTGAGGTGGAACAACCGCTCACATTGCGCGCAGGAAATCACCCGCCTTCTGCAGCACTGCCGCAGTGATAACACGGCTGCGTGGGGTCGGATCCCGTGTCTGCGCTGGGGGCCCGCTCGGCCTGAATTCCGACAGCTTGGCAACGGGCTAGACGGCATGGCGCGCACGATCTGTCGTGCGGAGTGAGACGGCAGCTGCCTCCACGGTCGCACTGTCTCCCCCGCACGCCGCTGCCCTGGTGTCGCCGCCAGAATATGTCGCATGCTCTGCAGAGAGCCACATCATTGTGCGTCTGTCGCACTCCGTTTGTAGAATCACAAACAGCGCACGACAAATGATGTAGCTCTTGCGTCATTGCAGGCTACAATTACACGAAACTATATACACACATTATCCAATATACACGAATTTCACTGGCACAATGTGGGTGGTCGATGACTAGAAGGGTGGGTATGACTAGAAGGGGAAACACTGGCACAATAAACACACTGGCACACTGGGGTATTTACACGCGCAGTCGTCCTGCGTAACGGCCACCGCGATGATTGATGATGACAGGTGTCACGGTAAACGTGTAAACACGCGACCGGACACGCTCACAAAATCTCGCGAGCACTTTTAAATACACACCTAACCTAACTGAGGAGCCGGGCCACAGACACAACCTTCTCCGGTGAAGGACTGAACAAGACTGTGTGTGTGTGTGTATGTATGCGACGGTGTGATCGTGAATTTGTTGAGAGAGTTGTTTGAAGTCATGGTGTTAGGTCCTATGGGCGTGCGTGAGGCGGTGGTGTCCTAGCGCGCGTGTCTTTAAATATACCTCATTTGGGGCGTTATTTGGATTAACGGATCAATAATAATGTCAAACATCAGATATCATCATCATCATGTATTGCATTTGATCTTGCATATGCAATCATTTGGCAGGCTGAAATATCCTGTCTTCCCCGCCAAACACATGATGATAATGGTGTTGATGTATCCAGATAGACTCCAGCTTGAGCAATTTCCCACCGACTGAACCACTAGGCTCTCTGATGTTGTTTCTGATGACGGTGGGCTATTTGATTGCTCAGTTTACCGGCAGCTTGGAGCCATTGTTGTCTGTCTGCTGGATCAGACAGCTCTTTGGCGTGGTCCTTGCATAGACCCACAAAGTGCATCGCAGCGTTGCCCATGCCCAGACGATGGTAACATTGGGCAATTTCATACAGCGACTTCACACCGGCTCCTCGTGTTCGCTGTTCCCGCTGGAGACTATATACCTCCGCCCATGCATTCAGCGCACGTCGCTGAAAACCAAAACTCCGATGCACTTGTGCCTCGACAGTCAGGGCTTTTTCCACCTGCTGACTGAAGTCTCCACGGCGGCAAACTTCACTGGCTTTGCGTAGCCACTGAACGGCCTCACTGTAGTGGTCCAGTCTGGCATGTGCAACACCCATTGTTGTGTAGATGCAGCTGAGATGGGCGTGTTTGTCAGGCAGCCAGGTGGGATCTTGACTGCACACTGAGGGCAGGGCTACCTCGGCCAGGTCCAGGGCTCGCTGATAGTGCTGCTGGTCAATAGCATCGTTGATGCACTCCAGCAGACGTTTGATGGGCGCGACCGTGCATTTGCGACGTTGTTCAATAAGTCGCTGCTTGGTCATCTGCGAGTCTTCCAGTATCGCGTGTTCTTTACCGGTGCTGTGTTGCCACTGGCGCTGATACTCAGGCATCCAGCGCTGGCGACGTTGCTCCAGGGCTTCAATCAGCACAGTTTTGTGTGCCTGCGGCAGAACATCGCCAGGGGCGTTGTGACGTGTTTTGGCGCCACGCACTTTGTTCTCTCGTTGTTTCAGCTGTGTTTGTTGTTCCTGACAGCGAGAGAGTGCTTGTTGCAGGCTAGTACAGTTCGGATGGGATTTCACACAAAACTTCAGCACTTTGTATGCCTGGTTGAAATCCTGCATTGCCATCAAGATGCTGGCTTTGTGCTCAATTTCCGGTGGACTTCCAAGTTTTCCGGATTTTCCGGATTTTAGTTCGACGTCTTTCAGGGCCTGTTGGTATTGGCCCAAACGGTAATAGCATCTGCTGCGATAGAGCAGACAATCGTGGCTGTCGGGAGCTTTTTGTAGCACATCCGAGAAGATCAATATCGCCTTCTGGATGTGTCCGCGGCTCATATGATACTTCCCTTCGTTGATCTGATCTTTGATCATTTCGGGAAGTAGTTTCACTGTTGATCTGTGAGATGAGATGTTGTAGCGGTTGACTTGGCTTCGTATAGCGCTGAATCACACTTTGCTTCTTATCGAAAGCACGGCGAAAATAGCATTGATAGAATCATAGTGATTGATAGTGTGTTGACCTTTGTTTAACAACTCTTTGTCGTATAATCGTGCTGTGCTTACTACACGTCCTCTTATTATAAATTTTTTCGATAAAATTGTTAATTATCGGACATAATTAAACGTGCGTTTCTTTCCAAACATACATCACAGCGGGAGATTACGACCCGCTGTGTCCAAACACCAAACCGCTCACATTAGAGGGTTGTCTTATCCCAGGTTGCGATGACAGCTTCCGGGTCTACACCGATCTTGCGCATCCTGGTATGGAACTCTTCTGAGGTTTCCTCTTGTGCGGATGCACTCGGACCACTCGGACCTTGATGCGACGGTCGATCTCGACTCTGTCGCACTCGATGTTCCGCTCTGATGTTATGAATTGATTAGGGTCGAGGAGGCCTTCATTATTCTCGGTCCTGATGGCAGTGTAGTAGAGATGGTGAAAACGACTCGTAAAAACGCTCAACGCTCGTGACCATATTCTGCCTACACTCCTCTATAATTTAATTTCGCACTGCGGTCTTTAACAGCTCACACCTCCCCAAGGAAGCAACCACATTGTGTAACGTTGTGGGGTCTCAACGTGGATCGATCTCGCAAGTCATACATTAACGGATGCGCTTCGTACGGATTCTCCTCAGTTGTATCTGGCACACCGCTCCCAGCGTTCTGCGTCTCGTTAGCGACGTTCACAGGACAGCGCGAATTATATACTGATCTCACGTGAGAGATATGCCGATTAACTCCATCAGAAAGTTTAACACTTCGCTCGGTCGAATTCACAACACGGTGCGGACCACTCCACTGCACTCCATCTCGTGGCTTCAAGTAGACTGAATCTCCTGGGGCATAGTGCACTTTAGCCGAAGTGTCCTCATGGACATCACCCCATTCAGAACACAAAGATGTTGGTACTTCTCCTCTGTTAGTTGTCAGGCCCGGCAGTGCAGGTTTCGCACGGAATAGTCCAGTAAAGGGGATTTCTCTGGTTGCCTGGCTGGTCGTCGCATTCTACCAGAACACAGCCTTTCCAATGTGTTGATCAGCTCTCTGGGCCCAGAGAGCAAATACCGTTGCCTTGATGGCGGTATGCACAACAGCGTTCACCTTCAACATGCCATTCTTTGAGGAACGCGACAAATTCTGAACTCAAAAACACAGGTGCATTATCAGACAGTACACTGCGCGGGGGACCAAACTCCACAAAAACGCTCTCCAAAGCATGACGTATAGAAGATGCACACTCAGATATTAGACGTTTCCAAATTGTATACCGAGAACAGCAGTCAATTACCGTTAAATAGGCTGTATCACGATAATACGTAATGTCCACAGCAAGTCGTTGCCACACAGACTCAGTTTGTAGTGAGAGAGTCCTGAGATAGTTGACGCCCGCCCGCTAATCGTTGGTCTGTCCGCTTCGACAAACACCGTCATGAATTCATAGTGGTACGTTCTGCACTGGTTCGGGGTGATGTTATTTAGACAGAGCCGATACGAGGCCCCCCGAAGGCAATACTCAGTGCTCCCGTTATAACTGAAACACAATTTCAATAGAGGTCCGACTTTGGGAAAATAGAGGTACGAGCAGTCCCTCGGTCTCCATTAAGCTGGCGACTTTTATGCGCTACTTTATGATAAATTTTAATATGCGTGAAGCAACGGGACCCCTCAACACTCACCCCCGGGGAGAGTGCGCGGAGCGGCTGCTACGTCTCTGTGTCTAGGTGTAATAACGTGATCTGCTACGTTTGGAATGCACCTTGGTTTGGGAACGTTCCGCAGTAATGTCGCAGTGATGGCGAGCGGTCAGCGACAGAATCTACTCTCAAACCCAACAAGAGACCTCCACTCTGCTAACCTGAGTAGGACCGGCCGTTTACCTGCGATAACGGATGGAATGTTCAGGGATGGTGCGTGTAACATGGCAACATGGTAGCAGTGATTTTTATCCGTCTTACTACAGGAATTTCTAATAACAACTCACGACAGACAGTTTGCTCGGGTTGGCAACACACTGCGGATGTGACATGGCGATACACAGCCCTTGGGCTAAAACGTAGCTGTCATAGGTCAGAAAATATATGTCAAGTTATTCTGTGTCAACGTTGAAATCTGGGGTGCATTTCACAGCTCTCTGACTGCCTACACGTCTCTGGATTTTTCGTCAAGGAACTCAGAAATGCTGCACTCGATGTTTTAATCATTTGGCTCGGTTGTGATGCTCTTGCGAATGTCACACGGATCAGAATGTCAAACTATCGATGGTTTCATTATTCTACTGGAGTATGTCTGGGATGACATAGGGTTGAAATATCTGATCACATTCTCGAAATGGAGCCAGATAGCTTGATAGAACATAGGAAGACCATAGTTGTCCTTTGTTTTCTGATTAGTCAACCTTTTGCATGCGTCTTTGACGACATCCAGATTCGCTCATAGATTGCGCAACCTGCCTACAGTCGCATTGATCGCATCGATGACAAGTTCTCTGAACGTGTCTTTGGATGGTGGATAAACTAATTGAAGATATACCAAAATATCAGCACACCATTGGATCTATTTCAAGTAGCGGGTCTGGTCCAGACTAGTCCACAATTTTCGTATTCAGCGCATTTCAATTATAGCGGACCTCCAAATAGCAAAATACTCTCTTGGTCCCGATCAAAAGCTCATCAAATATGTGTTAATTACAACTCAGAATAGCCGAATCCTAATAGTAGAAACCTCAACCTTTGGCGGATAGGTCTATTGATTCCTTCACATATAGCATACGTCCAAATTGCGGAAAACGAGGGTTTTGTGTGATTTTTAATTGGAGGTGTGTAATACCATAGATAACAGTAGACCTGGATTTGACACTCGTTTTGCCGTGTTTGCCGTAAGGTACCCAACACTTAACAGCGAAATATCACCCCGAGACCTACTTTTATTAATTTCACTCGAGTTTTGGACACAGAGGTAGCATGTCAAACTGTAATATTGAATCATATGTAAATAAAAAATTATAATTCAGCATAAAATCTTATCAATCTACTACTAATGGGACATACAACTCGAAAATTGAAAACATGGTAATCAGTTGTAGCACAATTTATATAATGGGTGTTGACAACAATTAACATATAAATTGCATTACTAGCAAAAACGATAACAAAACAACATCAGAAATTACAGTGAGTACCCCTTTAGCATTTTTAGTCCCCGACAATTTTTGACGTTTGTCGTTCGACTGGGACCGTACAACTTGAGATGAGCGCGGTCGGTTGACAGCATAGACGTCACTGTTCGCATCACGAACCATGTTGCCGGCAAACAGGTTGAATAGGGCGGCGGACATACGACGAAGCAGGGCTTCAGCGAGCACATGTCCGCTGCTGCAGGTGGAGCACATCAGGTCCACGTGGTCGGCCATGGTGCGGGAAACAAGGCCGACGAACACGTTCCTCGGAGAGTTGCAGCCCAAAACTTGGACCGGGTGGACTCCATTTCTGCCAATGATTTCCAGATTTGGCGCACTTGCACTGTGACCTCGTTTGCCAAGGTAGAAGGGACCAACAGCTTTCCACGATCGAGGATTTTTGTGAATGACCGGTATATGGAGTGTGAATACTCGCCAGTATCATTGTGCTAGGTGACGGCTAGTGGAGACGAGCTTCTATCTACTAGAAGGTCGGCACAGTGGCAGCAGCGGTTTCCTCTAGTAGCCGATCGTGCGAGGTAACCACCGATGTGACCCAGCACTGCCTTGGTGCTGTCTGCTAGTTCACTGTCGGCCACTTGCTTAAAATCTTCCACCAAATCGTCGAGTATTAGCTCATCCTTCAGTTGACGATCCTTACGGCATGGGAGCATCGTCTCCGACACTTCCCTTACACTGAAGCCAGACCACCAAATCAAATTGCGTACACGTATCACTGCTTCATTCTCAATAAACTGCCTGACGCTGGCCCAGTAGTTACCACCGGCGAGCTTCCTCAAATGGCCGAAATGTGCCTCCATTCGGTCAGATTGAATTTTTCCTAGCAGAACGTAACTAATCTCGGACTTACTCTTCTGTAGAAGGTACCTGGAAAGACCAGCCAGTCCCCTGGATGTATAGTAAACAGCCATACACGTATCTTTGGATATTTTATCAGAAGAAGGAATACTGCTATCCTTAAGCCAGCGACGCATAAACTTGCCGAACTCTTCGATGAAGGATAGTGATCGCTCACTATCGGCACAGTCTAGCCGAAGTGCGACATAGTTTTGGTCGTTCAAACGACCAGCCATGTAAGGAGATTTTACATTGCATGTGTCGAACCAGCGGCAACATGATTTTAACAGATGATGTGACATCATGTTCTGGTACATGATGTAACCAGGTTATGGAGAGTAAATGTGATTCCAGAGCATAGTTACCTGAAACCTGATGTAAGTTTTTCAGTTTGTAGTTTATCCTGAAGCTCCACAAGATTTGATACAGTATCAGCATTGAAAAAATCAACAGACTGCTGCTTTATCAATTCCTGTTGCTGTACCAGGCGGACAGTAGAAGTGGCCATTGATGTCATCCGCTTTGGAACAACAGAAGGCTGGGCAGTTGCAGGGTAATCTTTAAACAAACTTGGTTTTGATCCTGGTTTTAGTCTCACCCTGGTACGATCAACACCAGTTTTCACTGTTGATCCAGTGGCATAGTCAGCATCAGTGAAATGAAGTTCACATACTCCAGAGTTTTCAGGATTAAATTCCTTGTCCTGTCGTCTAATACGATTTATCCACTCTTTCCTTAATACTGAATCTTTCTGGAAATGAAAGACATGCTTATTAGGATCACAACAACAACAACAAGCGTGTATTTGATATAGCGCACTAATCAACAAAGGCGCGATAAACATGAAATATAGATATACAAGATAATAATTACATCAAAACGGGAGCTCAGAAAGAAGAAAACAAGAGCTAGCAAGGACAAAAATATAACAGGGAAGATCACAAACGCCTCTTTTAGCGACACTCTTTTCAGCATTAGTAGGCCTATAGCCCGATCTACACCCAAATGCAGCACACTTCACCATTGTTATAAAAAACTCGATGACCCCAAAAAACAAATAGAGGTGTGATTGAATAGCAGCTCACTAAAAACTTCACTGAATATAAAAAAAACCTATTCACTCAGGAAACAATCACAAATCAACACGGGGAAACCCTGCAACGGACTTTTCAAACCCGTCGTAAACGATTTTATTTCATTTTTCATTTCATTTGTATTTGGTATAGCGCCCATTCGACACAGGCGCGCATAATATCAGTCAAAGAGCAAAATGTCGATCGGCAAGAATAAACACTCAGATAAGCGAATGACCATCAATATACTAATAAATAAAGAATCTAAGTACATCTAAACAACAACATTTTAAATAAATACAAAATAAACTACTCAGATCAGATGAAAAGTTGAGGGTTAGCCTTTGCAACGGCCCCTCTTCGCTCATATTTGTATCACTTAATAGCAATATGTTCGTCCTGTTCGTCCGTTCCGTGTTTCTATTCTGTTTTTATTCCATTCTCCCTTTTCTTCCTCCTTTTCCAAAAACCATACAACCCCTCTTTCACCTTTTCCATTTCTTCCTTGTTTTCAAACATAAACAATGCTCTTCCTATGGCTTCTTCAGCTGTCTCTCCCTGTCCGCTCAACGCCCCTACCTTTTCCCTCAGATCTGCATATCCCTCACACTTCAACATAAAATGCTCTAAATTTTCATTTTCATTTTCGCACATCGGGCATTTGTTTTCTTCTGTCCACACCCTATTGTTTAGTTGCATACAATTTGTTCGAGCCCTAAAAAAAATTTCTGATGCCGGTTTATTATCATACATGTAGTCTACCTTTCCTATTTCGTCTCTGTATTTCCTATATATTCCCAAGGTTGACTTTTCCAACATTCCTTCCTTCCATTTCCTCGTATCCCATGCCTTCACCATCCTATTCACTTCCGATCTTGTTGCATTTTCTAATGTTTTCCAGGTTATTCCGGTGTCTTCCATAATTTTCCCCACATGTCTACTCCATATGTCTTCCCTGTCTTCTTTTCCATTCCTCATCAGCTTCTCAACTAGATCATTTCTTCCTCCTTTCAGCGTGCTGTTTATATAGCTGAACTTGTTCCTTGCCATTCTTGCTTCAAACGATGCTGCGCCTATTTCTCCCCTCAAACCTTCCTGTGCTGTATATCGGCTGCCTCCCAAAATCACTCTGTACACACTATTTTCTATGCTTTGCAGTTTTTGTATTTCATTCCTGTTAAATTCCACTACACTTGTTCCATACAGCAGGGACGGTAATACTATAGCTTTCCAATAAGTCTTGCCTATCATTACTTTATTGCAGCTCCTCATAATTATACTGTATGCCAAATTCGCCATCTTCCTCGCCTTTGTTATAATCTGTTCTCTGTACTCCTGAAAACAATCTTTCTTATTACAAACTGTCACCCCCAAGTATTTGATGCTATTGGTCACCTGTATACCTTCTATTTCTTTCATATCCTCCCTTGTGTTGAAAACTATGAACCAACTTTTTCCTTTGTTTATTTCCAATCCGAATTCCGCACTTACTTTGATCAGATTCCTAATATTTAAGCTTGCTTGTTCTTTATTTGTTGACATCTGTAATCCATCATCTGCGAAAAATAATGTATTAATTTTTACCTCTTTATCCTCGTATCCGCAGCCATTGTTTTCGAGTACGCTTAAAATCATGTACGTCACCAGTTTGAATAATGTTGTTGAGCATGTGCACCCTTGTTTTATTCCGTTCCTCACTTCTACCTCTATATCCTCGCTTTTCCCCGTTCCTATCAATGTTCTGTCATTCTCGTATATTCGTTTCACGCATTCTATTATTTTACTGTTTATTTTATATTTCATCATTGCCTCTAATAATTTTTCCCTCCTCACACTGTCATATGCCTTTTTAAAGTCTATTGACGCTACATATAACTCTTTTCGCCTTTGGTATGACTTTCTTATGCAATATTGCAGTACAAATATATTATCTTCTATTCTTTTGCCCTTTGTGAATCCCGTCTGCTCGTCCTTCTCAGCCTCATTTCTTCTCATGTGGTTATTTATCCTCTCACTAATAATTCGCATGAATATCTTATAAGAAACATCTGTTAATGTTATTGGTCTTAAATCTTTCGCTTGCGGCCTGCTTACTTTCGGTACCATAATCGTTTTTGACACTTTCCATTCGTCCGGAATTTCTCCCTTTTCCATTATTTGGTTCAGACTATCCCTTAGAGCTACCATGCATGAATCCTTCTCCAGAAAAATCTTATACAACTCCGGCTTTAATCTATTTGGCCCCGCAGCTTTCCCCTTCTTTATACTCTTCAAACTATCTTTTATTTCCTCTATTGATATTTCGTCCCCATTCATTTTCTTACATTCCAAATCCATTTTCCCGCACATATCCAGATGCTCTCTAAGCACTCCGGGTAATCTGTCTCCCTCATTCGTTGTTATTACCCCTGTTCCTTCCTCTCCCAGCTTCATTTCATATTCCAGTCGTTTCTCTTCGTTCCACACCTTTTCTAATCTAGTATTGTCTCTCTGGTAGATTTTCTTCCAGAACTCCTCAATCTCTATTATTGTGTCCTCCTGACTCAGCCTCACTCCCTCCTTGAATACTCGTACTTCCTCATTCCTTTTCGTACCCTGTCTTCTCAGCTTATTAATATTCTCCCATAATTTTTTACTCTGATTTCTCCCACTTCTTATTTCATTGGTAATCTTTTCCTCGTGCCGTGAAATCTCCTCTTTGATTTGGTATTGCACTATTCTCTTCTGTTTCTGATATTCTTCGTCTAACCTTTGTTTTGTCTTTTCGTCTCCAGCATTCCTCCGTCTCCTGTTTATCCATTTTCTTAGTTTTATTGCCTTCTTTATGTCCTCATTCATCCAAACTGGCTCCATCGTGTCCCCTCTCACCCTCTTCTTGTATGTCCGTTTCAGCACTTTGTCGGCTGATTCTATCATTGCTCTTTCTAATCTGGTTATGTCCATTTCTTTAACCCTCTGACATTTTTCCCCAACTTCGTCCACGTACACTTTCAATGATGCCTCGTCCCTTCGGTAGTACTCAATCGTCTCAACTTTTGTGCATCTCCCATCTGCCTCCTTCCCTGTGAGCACCACCTCTAAAAGGTTATGATCAGAAATGTCTAATGTTTCTCTTTCATCATCTATTATCATTCTGTTGAACCTTTCGTACAGCTTTCTGTTTGCCAATGCAAAATCTATGACACTTCTTGATCCTCTACCTTGCCACGTGTACACCCCCTGACATCTTGTATCCCCATTTAACAAGATAAGATTGTATTTGTCTATCCACTCGTTAATGATAGCCCCTCCTTTATCCTCTTTTTGCTCCCCTATAGAGCCAATGTGCCCGTTAAAATCTCCTATTATTAGTAAAGCATTTTCATTATTTCTTCCTATTTCTTCCTCTATTTCCTTTTTAATGTCCTCCCGCTTACTCTCGTCCGTGTTTCCGCATGGAAAATATACGGCAACAATCAGAAAGCTAAATCCCCCGAATGCACATTTACCGTAAATTATATCCCTTTCTCGTGTTTCTATTTGTTCCACTGAAATTTCCCCATCTTTTCTCCATAATATCATTAGTCCTCCCCCCTTTTTTTCTCCGTTTTCTCTCATACTACCTATCCTTTTGATGTCTTCCGAAATTTTTATTTGATCCCTTTTCAATTGTGTTTCAGTTAGGCACATTATTGTGTACTTATCTATTACCTGTTCCACCTCTCCTATCTTTACATTTGTTAACCCTTGAATATTTACACATTTGATGTTTACTTCGTTCTTCCTCTGGTTGTTGTCTCTGTCTCTACTCCGCCTTACCGAAAATCCTTCCTCATCAACTGCCCTTTCTTTATAAACCATCCTTGTTCATTATTTTCCCTCTTTTCCCTCAGCTTCTCTCTCACTTCTTTCTCAGCTTGTCTTTCCTTGTAAGTCATATCTGGTGACACAAACACCTTTCTGTACTCCTCCTCTTTTGCGTCTTTCAGTAGTTTTGCTCGCTTTATTATCTCCCATTTGATTCCCGCATTTCTCATCTTCACTAACAGTGTCCTGGGTTTTCCTCCACGCTCCTCATTTCTTCCCAGTCTCACTACATCCTCTATCTCGTCCACATCCACATTTAGTTCTTCCTTGAATATCTTCATACATGCCATCCGATCCTGTTCCTTCTGCATTTCCCCTTCTGTTTCCTTAGTCTCTTGCAAGTTGTAGAGGACTAGATTATTCCTTCTTTTCGCCTTTTCGTCTCTTTCTTCCATTATTTCCACTACTCTAGTTGTTATTTCGTCTCGCATTACCTCCTCTCGTTTTTTCCATTTCTCTTCTATCCCCATTACCATTGCTTGTACATCTTTCAGCTGTCTTTTTATTTCTTCCAATTCGCCTCCATTCTCCTCTATTTCCTTGCCATATCTTTGCCGCCTTTCACTGATCTTCCCTTCCCTATCGTCTTCATATTTTTCGATCCTTCTCATTACCCCCTCATTTTGTTCCTTCACTTTTTTCAGCTCAACCTTCATTTCCTCGTTGTCTCTTTTCACCTTTCTTGCTTCTTTCATATCCTTTTTAATGGTCTCCTTGCATTTTGAACAGAACCAGGCTTGCTCGCTCTTTCTCAGTTCCTCATATACATGTTTTCCCATCTTTTCACACTCCGTGTGAATCCATAATTCGCATAAATCGCACACCACCGCCCGCTCATTGTCCTTCACTTTCTTCTCACACTTCCCACATTTCTCCCCTCTTCTTTCCTCTTCACAACTCCTGCATACCTCTTCCCCGTTCAACTTCCCAAAAAATCCACACTCTTTGCATTCTTTCGTTCTCAATGCCCGCCCTTTCTCCATCGCCCCCTTCTTTTACCCGATCTCCCTTTCTAATATAATCTAATTGACTCCTTTCAACTCTAATCACAATTTTGGACACCAACAAACAATTGAGTCTCGCAAAACCCTTATAACCTAGAACAGAACACGAACAGCACAAACATAAACTTTGAAAACTCGAGGTACTATAAAGAGAAACAAGCAATACAATTCAATATGGCGCAATAAATCACAAAATGGCGCGCGACACAGGAGCATTCACAACACATACACACACAATATCCATTTACAACTCTCATACACGGACACAGGATATGGATAGAGACAAGATGGAGAAGATAAAAAAGAAAAATAACAAAGCTGTCATTGAAGAGAAGCAAACGGCGTTAAGGAATGAGTAATAGGATCAAAAGATATTTCAAATAGGAACTTACGCAGGGAAGAGGTAAATGAACGATAGGTTGAATAGGATGTTATGTGAGGAGGAAGCGAATTGTATATACGAGGACCATAGAAGGAAAATGATTTGGAGGACCAGGAGGATTCATTTATGGCACGAGGACAAGAGAGAGGAACCGGAAGTCGGGAGGAAAGGTAGCTGGAAGGAGATAACAAATCAGATAGGTATGAAGGCTGCAGAGGATCATGTATAAGTTTATAGATTATACAACATACTTTAAAGTGGATTCGTGATTTCATAGGGAGCCAACGGAATTTGAAGAGAAAGGGAGAGGTGTGTCGGCAGAAGGAAGGATATAAAACAAAGCGACAGGATTGGTTAATAACACGCTGGAGGAGAATGAGGGAGGATTTAGGACAATTGAGGTGAAGTGAGCTGCAGTAATCGAGTCGGGAAAATATGAGTGAGTGAACAAGTTTGATAGCAGAAGACTGATCAAGACAAGGCCGGATAGGATATAGAGAGCGAAGTATCAGACGACATGTGCGTGAAGTAGATTGGATGTTAGTTGAGAAGGAAAGGGAGGAATCGAAAATTACACCGAGATTCTTGGCAGACAATGAGAGAGGGAAAGGTAGGAGGGGAGGGGAAATACGTGGAGGATGGAGAGCAAGGAACTCGGATTTAGAAGGATTCAGGAGGAGACGACGAGAAGAAGACCAGGAGATCTGGATGGGAAAATGGACAGGGGATATAGAACTGTATGTCGTCAGCATAGATGTGAAAGCAAATAGAGCGGCGTCGAAGGATCGGACAGAGTGAGGACATGTACAGATTGAACAGGAGAGGACCAAGGATAGATCCTTGGGGAACGCCAGAGGAAAGGGGGAGTGGATTGGAAACAGAGGAGTTGAATTGAACAGAGTAGGTTCGATTTTGTAGGTAGGAACGGAGTAAAGCAAGGGCAGACTGAGATACACCAAGATGAGAGAGATCATCGATTAGAATGCAGTGGTCAACGAGATCAAACGCTGAGCTCACGTCTAGTAATACGAGGAGAAGAGATTTGCGATAGGAAAAGGAAGACAGAATACCATGAGTGACTGAGATAAGAACAGATTCAGTGGAGTGATAGGGGCGAAAACCAGACTGGTTAGAATCAAGGGAATTATAAATGAAAGGAGATAGTTGAGAGGATATTGCAGACTCAATGCGATGCGATGTTATACGATGCGCCATTAATGCGACATCAAAACCGCCCACGTATGTAAATACAATTATTATTTGTTTTTTGGTTAACTTTAAAATTAAGTTGTTATAAATTATAAAAACTTGTAAAAGTATATAGAAATTAATTAAGATTACTAGTAAGACAAGCCCATGGCATATAATTACATGTATGGAAGTAATTTAATTGAAAATCACTAGCGAACATCAGCCAGCATATTAATAAATTATCTGTTAATACTCGTTTATAATTGAATTCTGCTGTCAAATATACCTATAAAAATGTTCAATACACTAAATAAAAACCAATGATGCTATTTAAATGGTATAAATTGGCTATATTTTAACTTTGCATTTGGGTACCTTACGGCAGTCGCCGGTCCCTTTCAGCCGACGAGTGTCAAATCCAGGTCTACTGTTATCTATGGTAATACATTTCCTCCAGTGTATTGACAGACAAAGGTTGGCTGTTGCAAGATTCATTGCTAGAGACGAGTGACTTATTAGGACCGGCCTAAGGCATAGGCAAACTTGGTGGAGGCCTCGCACAGGAATCAAACAGGACCTTCGTATAGGATTGACAATTCCGATAACTATAACATCGGATAATAATGATGTGTTAAACATTGATGAAACGGACCTCTCATACAAACTGCAGGAGAGGTCCATGACGAACACCGCGCAGCTTACTGATTTTCTGTGGTTATGAAAAACCTCTAGAATAATGAAATCTCAAATTATGAAATCAATTTCAATTCAATTGAAAAAGAATTTTCTTCAATTTCAATAATGAATCTCCGGAGATGCAAACTGGTATATAATAAGGGAATATATTGTGAAAAACCTTTGAATAGTGGAATTTTGCCTGGGTCCCTTGAACTGTCACCTTGAACAATTACAACCACACTCACAAATCGACTTAATTTCACTGCGTCTCTTCAAACTCCTCAGCACGCGCGCGTGTGTGTGTGTGTGTGTGTGTGTGTGTGTGTGTGTGTGTGTGTGTGTGTGTTGCGGTGGTGGCAGAGGACGGCGAGACGGTGACCACGTGCTGTGAAAATCTGGTGGCGCGCTGTCTGCAGTTGGACGTGAGTCTGTCGAGCGAGCGCGCGCCTGACGAGGTGCTGGCGCTGCACATGATCAACAACTACATCGACAAGTTGGTCACGGCCGCCCATCATAGTCCTCTCGACGCTCGCGCCACCTGTCACCAGCTGATGACGTCAATGAAGAGCGTCGGCGCGGAAACGTCCTCTGTCGACGGCGAGTTTGTCCAGTTGGCTGTTAGCTGCTCGGACGCCGATCGTGATGTGGTGTCGCGTCGTCTGCGAGGTCTCATGTGCTACATTGACGCCATGATCAGTCAGCCTCTGGAGATTGACTGAGCTGCACCATAACCACGTGCCTCATAAGCACGGCCACGTCTCGAAATTGAGCTCGCACATAGTCAGCGGTTTATTTATAACACGGGTCACGTGTACTTGCTGAGCGCTGCTGAAATGCTCGGCGGCCACGCCATTCCTCTTTCTATCTCTCGCTCTCTCTGTCTATTTCGTGCTTCATTTGCTCTCCGTAGGCTTGGCGTTTATGTTTGCAATGCACTGCTGTTTTTACTTGTTTTTTTCTCCTAGTGTTCAACTACAATGTACTGATATGTGTGCGTGTGTGTTTGTGTTAAGTCAATGCATATATATATAAATATTGTACGAGTTGAGGCGGATTCACAATAGAGGCGTTTCGCTTGCTGATTTTATTGCAGAAAATACTGTGCTGAAATAAATAAGGCAGTGTAATGCTAATGCAAATTAACCATATCACAACCACGCACACACCGACACACAAACAAACAGGCACAACATACGCAGAACAATTTGGAACAGCACGAACGTAGCACGCTGACACTGGATTATAGCTTGCAACAGTGATGAAAGAGGTTGAGAATGGGGGGACAGGGGGGGGGGGGGTCGAAGTGTTACCGAAAACAACTGGCCGAAAACGGGTTTAGCAGTTAGCAGAGACTAGATTATATACGAGACAACACAGCCACACACACACACGCACACGCACTCACGCGGACGCAATATGAAACCAGAGACGCATAGAGATGCTACGCAACCGCCAACACGTGTGAAATAATAATAGAGCAAAACGGCAGGCAAACGCGTGTCAGTTGAGCCGGGACAGCGCTAGTTGACAGATGTGGTGGTAGTGGCGGCGGTCGGCATTACGGCGGTCTTGTCGTCTCCGGCACCGCGGGACAAACGAGCCTGACGCGCCACATCCTCGCAATGACGATCCTGCCACAAACACACACACACACACATTACATTACATTACATTAAGACATTTATATCGCGCTTTTCACCCGAGAGTCTCAAAAGCGCTCACACACACACACACACACTCACACACACACAACACACACACACAAGCACAAGAGTCAAACACATACACAATCACGAACACACACACACTCACCTACATACACACACCCATACACACACACAAAACAGACATATAACAGACATTTAGATAAGTACATATACGCACAATCACGAACATACACACACACACACACATAGTAGAAGTGACATTCCAGTATCGATTTGACCTCGATGCTACGATCAATTTGCTACCGCAATATGTCACATCAATACAAGTGGAGTTAATCTGTATGACTTAAGAAACAACTTGCAAATTACAGTGAAATGCCGGGTGTGTGTATGATTTGTGTGTGTGTGTGTGTGCGTGTGTGTGTAATTGGTGTGTGTATGATTTGTGTGTGTGTTATTGGTGGGTGTATGATTTGTGTGTGTGTGTGTGTGTGCGTGTGTGTGTGTGTGTATGATTTGTGTGTGTGTGTATGATTCGTGTGTGTACATAGTGCACTAGGGACTCTCTAGATGTAGGGCCCTATATAAATACCTACGTAATGTAATGTGTATTTGTGTGTTTGCATATTACCCCATTTCCCGACTAGAACTACCCCTACTTCACACTATCATTCACTGTGTTCTTTACATTGCTCTCTCTCCCTCTCTCCCTTCTGCTACTGTCACTCTCACGCTCTGTCTGCACTCTGGTACGTGTGAATGAGAATGTATCTCCACAAAAAATAGACAAATAGATCAAAGGTTAAATGCTTAAGTGACAGCTGCTACACGGGAAGAAGCCGAAGCTTATGAACACACACAGGTGTGCCCCGTGCAGCTCGCTGCCACCGCAGAACCGACCCTCTCCACGCTATGACCCCACAAGGACGGAAGACGTATTAGAGAGGGCCACCTCCCCAGAATGCATGACACAACACATGACTGATATCTGGTATCATCATTTACTGCTGGATGGACAGGAACTGTTGGATTATAGAATTCGCCCAATGAAATTCTCCTCGGCCGGGATTCGTGAACCACGGACCTCCCGCTTGTGAGGCGGGTGTGCTCACAACTACACCAACAGACAGACAGACAGACAGATAACTCACGTGTTGCAGAGCCGATTCGACAATTTTCTGCTGTTGTTTGAGTCGTTTCTCGGCGGCCTGCTGCAGTCTGCGCTCACATCGCTCCAGTATACCGTTCAAACGGTCGACGTGAGCACGCCGGATCTTCTCGCCCTGCTCTTTCTGAAAACGACACACACACATACACACACATGAACAAAAATACACATACACATATACATACATTGTTCTGTTGAGTGCGTGTGTGTGTATTTGTGTATTTATATGTGCATGTGTGTGTGTGTGGTGTGTATTACTGTGTGTGTGTAAATATCGTGTTGAACAGCCACACACACACACACACTAACACACAAATACACACACTAACACACAGACACATGGAGTAACGCTAATACACAGGCACACACAGACACACTAATACACAGACACACTAATATACACACACACACACACACACACACACACACACACACTGATACACAGGCACACACACACACACACCTTTTCCTCGAGTTTGGCGAGCATTTTGCGCGTGTTTTCACAGCGAGCCTCCTCGGCGCCGCGGTGTTTCTCCTCGATCGAGTTGACCAGCTCGGAGTATTGCTCGCGAACCTTCTTCTGTGCCGCCTCTACCTGCACCAACTGCCAATCACAACACACACACCAACACACACACACACATACACATATATATCTACACAAAAGCACACGCTAATACACACACAAATATATCTACACAAAGGCACACGCTAATACACACACACACCCACAAACACGCAAACATACACAATTATACACACTCGTACACAAACCCACACCCATACACACACACACACACACACACACACACACACACACAAATACACTACTAACACACACACACATACATGAACATTGTGATTTTTACAGTGATTTTTTGTCTAGTGTTATTGCTCCTCTGTCTGTATGTATTTGTTGATGATCAAGATGCATGTATATTGCACTTATGCAACTTATCCCAGCCAATAAAGATATATTTCCCTGTCAATACTAGTGTCGTACGACACCACACCAATGAAAAGTCAAACCTCAATTAAACCTCAATTCTATTTCTATAGCCTCAAATGGGGTTTCGCCATGGTCCGACTTATGACTCTCCGATATGTACTTACCTTCTGACTACCCCTATCATATCATCATACCATTTGGTATGCATCTCCATATTTTGGGTCTTCAGGACATTTGACAACAATTGAGATGTACGAATTTCAAGCTACAATATCGAACGTAAACATTACACCGAATAGTTAGAATGGAACAAATGTTGACAATGACAAAATACCATGCCATTTTTTATTTGGCCTTTTGATTTGACAATTTAATTTGATTCGTTGTTTATTTGTGTTTTGCTTCTGTCTTCATTCGCTTTCATCTTTCTGATTAGAACTGATTTTACTTTTCTAATTCTCTCTCTCTCGAAATATATATTTGGTTAGTTTCCAATACACACGGGGGGCCACCGCACAGGGTGGTAATAGTGCACTTGCACTCATAATAATAGGACAGAGCATGTGAGCAGTGGGAGTGCTCACATGCTCGTTGACTTTGTCGCGAATGCTGTGAATGAAGGCGTCGCGTTTCTCGCCACTTAGCTCCATCTTTTGTTCGAGCTGTTCGCGCGCCTGCTGAGCAAACAGCTGGTCGAGTTTGTCGCGCTTCTTGCTGGCCTCCTCAATGCGAGCCAACTTCTCGGCCCACAAACTCTGTCTCTCCTCTTCCTGACGCTAATACACACACACACACACACACACACACACACACATAGATACACACACATACATTCACACATGTATTTTCATCCTAGTATGTGTTTATGTTTGTGTTTATGTTGTTTGTACTGAAAAGCCAAATTAGTGGAGTACAATAAAGCAATTTACTTTACTTTACTTTACACACACACATAGATACACATAGACACATTCACAGAGCACAGACATAATATTTATACTAGCGAAATGTATACAATATTTAGTGACATATAATTTCAATTGTCCAACGTTTGTGGAAATAGACTACCACTTTTACTACCAGTACACACACACACACACACACACACGCACACACCGACAGACTGACACACACACACACACACATACATACACCGACAGACTGACACACACACACACACACACATATACCGATAGACTGACACAAACATACAACCAGACACAAAAACATACAAACACACACAAACAGACACACACAAACATACAAACAGACACATACATACAGACACACACACAAACATACAAACACACAATCATACAAACAGACACATACACACAAACACACACAAAGAGAGTACTTTTTTGCGCTCGCTGGCAGCTTGCAGTCGTTTCTCGATGTCCTCAGTGGAGGGAGGCGGCTGTTTGACTGCCGGCGAGGAGACGGTGGGCGGAGGCTGTGTGGTGGGCGTGGCCAAAATCACCTCGAATGCCATGCCGCCAGACTTCTCCGTACACAAAACCTCGGTGGCTGCCGACACACACACACACACACACACACGTGTAAAACATACGTACACACACACGCACGCGTAAAACATACGTACACACACACACACACACGTAAAACATACATACACACACACGTAAAATATACGTACAAACACACACACACACACACATGTAAAACATACGTACACACACACGGAGAACATACGTTCACACAAACGCGTAAAACATACGTACACACACGCGTTCATACACAAGCCCACATACACTAACACATACATATATTTTTCTCTCTCTTTATTTTCAGTTATTGCGTCAAATACTTCGATTTTATCTGATAAGATTTGTGTTGTTGTTCGTGTGTACATATGAACATTGTTTATGTGTTATGTTTTTGTGTTGTGTGAGATCTTGGGAGATTGAGACAGGACACTAACGTCCTAACGTCTAATGTCGTCTAAATGTCTAAAACGTCTAATGTCATGTAAATGTGTAATAACGTCCTAATGTCCTAACGTCTTGCGGGTCCACACATCATCTCGATAAGCAAGTATGTTAGTGTATATGTGTATGTTAATATGTGATAATAATAAACAAATGTGTTGGAAAAAATAGAAAAACAAAAATACGTCCACAGACATTCAAGATTTGTCGATCTTAATATATAACTATGGTTAATGATGAGTAATGCTAAAATGCATTACATTTCACGTGAGCATACTTTCAAACAGATGAAAGCCAACAGAAGTTGAACAATGCTCATTTGTAATAGCTGCTTAACGGCAGCTATTCCCAGTTGCAAAATGAAGTTTCCATATGCGAACGCATAAACAGTCATTAAAAGCCCGACTGACCTGAAATAAAACCTACGCGCAAAACGATATGAAACCAATTGCATTATGTTTGTGATCGTGTATGTATGTATAAACGTATGTGACTTTGTATGTAGGCGCATATATGTGTGTGTGTGTGGGTGTGTGTGTGTATGAAAGCGTGATGTGTCGTACATAGAATATGTGGCTGCTGTGAAAGAGAGCATATACACATACACACCGTCACGCCCGCATCCACACAACCGCGAAATACTGCATGCACACACACACACACACACGTAGAAACAATGGAACTAAACAAGGTGAATATAAAAAGACGCCGATTAAGATTTTCCTCCTACAAACAATTGTGAAAACTACACACACACATACGAACGACACACACACACGCATATATGAAGCAATGACTCCAAATAAAGACGCCTGTTTGTGTGTGTGTGTGTTAGGTGTGGGTGTTTCTCGCACAAACACACACATAATGTGGCTAAAAGATGGGATTGATAGAAGCACACGCCATAATGAAGAGATTAGATATAACAAGAACACACACACACACACACAGAGGAAAATGGTGAATTAAACGTGACTGTACCAGCCCAATAGTGGGATTATAGCAATATAAGATTATTGCAACAATCATCAGTTGATCACATAATTGAGGATACCTGGAGAATGTCGCCTGTGTAATAGCACCGGACCATAGGCACAAAATCAGCCATAGAGGGCTTATACCTGGACCTGTAGCTTGTGTGTGTGTGTGTATGTGTGTGTGTGTGTGTGTTTGTACTCGTGTTAGATTGTAGCGTGTAGCTGTATGTTCAGTGGATGCGGACTGCAGTCATGTGATTGATAGCGAGCACGCCCTTTCTCTAGGACAAACACACATACACATATCCAAACAGACAACACACAGACCCAGAAACAGACACACACACACACACTAACTCACACACACACACAGTGATATTGGCATTATTTGATGTTTGTGCGAGTCTTGAGTCGAGAACAAGCAACAACACACAACAATCGACCGCACAAGACACAACCTTGAAAACTCACCACATAGCACCAGAACAGTGTGAATTGCACGCCACTTGGATAATGATGTGTTTGTATGTGTGTGTGTGTGTGTGTGTGTGTGTGTGTGTGTGTGTGTGTGTGTGTGTGTGTGTGTGTGTGTGTGTGTGTGTGTGTGTGGGGGGGCGAAGTTCTTTGTGTTGAGGTCGCCAAATCACGATCAACATGCATGATCAACACACACACACATACACGAATTTGTGTGTGTGCCCGAGTGTCAAAGATTGCCCATCAGCAACACTTATGAGGATTAAAATCTGTAGGAAGATCAGGATGACTGGGTCTTATTGGAAATGTCAAAACACTCGTGACAAGCATTAGCATTATACAAATTCCTTGAAAATATGTGTGTATGCAGGTGTGTGTGTGTTTGTTCGTTCGTGCGTGCAAAGTGCAGATAGTTCAAATGTGACCTTGAACGACACACACACACACACACACACGCAAACAGCCGTTTACACTTGCATCCATCGACGTGTACACATAAAGAGAACAAAGAGGAATGGAACACAAAAAGAGGATCGCAGAAAAGACAGAGTATTGGGGGATTCAACGGTTGCTCATGACACACACCCCCACACACACACACACACACACAGATACAGACTCACTAAAAGGATCAGAGCACAAACACACACACACACCACCGGGACATACACAAACATGGCATCACAAAAACATGGCTAGAGCTTAACGAACGAGCGCGTGTTCTTATGCTGATAGTTAGTTAATGGAACTGGCGCCACACATAACCAGTATCAAGACTGAAATGCGCGACAACGCCCATGTGCATCCACTGCGCATTTAGCCACTCGAGAAAGAATGTCACGAAATCAACGACCAGACATCAAAGTAATGCGGAGTACCTCAATCATCATGTCTTACGTGTTGATAGCCTATCTAAGCAAGGAACTAGATCCTTAAAATTAACCAACTTTGCTTTTCAGGATATCAAAATGTTCAAAATGGCGAAAATGGACAGTGTGGAGGTGAAATTCGTTGTGCTAAAATTGAAGTGGATAGACTCTTGGTCCGCCGGCCCGAGTGAACAACGAAATCTCAGACTACAATTATTACTAAATATAACAATGACAATAATAATAATAATAATTAAATGTAAAAGTAGTTCAATAATATATTTTTGTGGAAAAACTTGAGATTTATTGGAATTTCTTGTCTACTTTCAGTGGGAAGCCTGCGGGCTGGATTCTTATAATAAAACATAGCAGAGTGGCGGGCCGGACCAAACTGAGTCTTCGCAGGCCGGATGTGGCCCGCACTTGGTCTAATGATTCGGAAACACATGATTCCGCATTTCCAATGATTACGTACGATTTGATTACGAATTGGAAATGGAAACATTTAACCGTTGACATTTGACAGTTCTAGAATTGGAGAAGATAATTTTCGAATCAAACATGAATCATTTCGTGATTGACGTATTTCCGTGATTACGAATTGGAAATGCATCGCTCCAAACGTGAAGTTCACGAAGTGTAGTTGAGACTATATGTTGAGACTATATGGCGTAGATGGCTGAAGGCTTCCCTTCATGAAGTTCACCTCTCTGAAATTGGAGTAGGTGATTCCGTAGCTGAGGAAGCGACAACTGTAAACGTCAAACGCCAATCGGAAAAACCAAACACAGACGCAATGAACAAAACCAACACGGACAGTCCCACCTTTGGCGGAGTGCGACGACGGTGTTGGAGAGGTGTGTGGCGGAGGTGATGGAGGTGGAGGAGTGGACGGGGAGGAGGCCTGGACGGCTGGGGCTTGTTGGTGCGGTGAAGTCCAGCATGAGAAACAAGCCGCAGCTCTCCGCCAATTACTCATTATAACAACAACTATGATAACATCAACTACTGCAACTGCTGATGTTGACTTGCCCGGGGCACGCGCGCTTGTGTCAGTTGCAAAATTGCACAGACATACAGTCGCCACATACACACACACACAGACACACAGACATCCACACGACATGAACACACCCTTCAACATCCAGACGTCTAGCAACAATCGATACCGACTTAGACACAGACACACACACAGACAGACAGATGTTGACATTTCGCCACACCGAGTCATTGAGGTCGCTCGCAACTAAACAAGACGTACAGGACAACAGGTTTCTCAGTGGACAAGCATTGTGCGCAGAACTCGCCACAGATGTCTCGAAGGCGTTGATAGTACAACGCTAACCATACATCCACACGACAGTGATGCCCAGCGGCACAATTTGGCTCTTTTTTGTGAAAATTAGACCGGCACTTCAATGTGATGACTCGCATCCTTGGGGGGAATTTGTGTGTTTGGCAACATCGAGTTGAATTGTCTCAAATGTTCAATACCCAAGTAGTTGTAGTACGGAAGTAGCAATACACAAATGTGTGTGTATGTAATTATATGCAATATACTTCTCATTGAGGCATTTTTGCTGTAATTGAATAGACAGAAAATAATTGAGGGTCTCATGCAATTGACCCAAACTGAGTCAATTTTGAACACTAATGCATGATGGCTGTCATCCCCCGAGCCTCAACACACTAATCTACAAGCCCTTTCCAGAGAGAAATATCATGTGTGTATGTGTGTGTGTGTGTGTGTGTTCGTATGACAGGCAGTCATGATAGGTAGGGTCAAATTGAGATGACCCGATGATGTGATATTGTGCGCTGTACTCACCGTTATCAGAACTCATAGTGTCGCTGTTCTTGTTGCTATCGCTATTACACTGATCACCCTACGTAACACACACACACACACACTTAGCAAAATCATTAATACAATAAAAGTGCTCAGAACACGCAACAACGGAATTTTCGTAGTGGAAATGTGAAAACATCTGGCCTGCATAGAAACGATTCATTTATGCAAAAAATGAATGCAGTTTTTAGAATCGAGCAAATATTTTTCAAATAGGAAATATTATCCGCATTGAATGCACACCCTTTTTTACGGTAGCTGACAGAAATTGATTGGGCCAATAATGAAACTACAACCAAAATTAACAACATACCACAACTTCAATATAGTTAAAACACACACAACACCGTGGCAGTGTGTTTGATTTAAATATTTGAGTGCACGTGTGTTATATTCCCAGGCACCTGCGATTATATAGACAATTACAACGCTGAAGCCCATTACAGCGTGTCTATTTAATAATTGCATTACGGGCGTTGCAAGTGTACCACACACAGACAGACAGACACACACACAGACACACAGACACACACACACTAACTCGGGTGCAAGTGCATTGTTGTGTGTGTGTTTGTGTAAAAACTCCATCAAACCAACATACCACAATGTTGAATACACCATGGTGAACATGGCCAGTGTAAACACATGCATTAGTCTCCGCCCTCACACACACACACACACACACATACACACACACACACACACACACACACACACACACATACACACACATACATTACATTAAGATATTTATATAGCGCCCTACACCTAGAGGGTCTCTAAGCCACACACACACACACACACGCTAAAACTGTTACCAAGGCACCCTCCTGGAGTTGTCAAAAGTTTGCCAATAGTTGGAAGAGCGCTTTGGAAGCAATTGTAAGAGCGCTGGCACAAACGTCTGCAACACTGTATTTGCAACATTGTTTTTGCAACATCACAAAACTCCAATGCGACGCAACAATTGTTTCTTTTTGGCTAAATTCATATGAAAACCAAATAATGATAAACACACACACACATATACACACTTGACCAAAAGGTGTATCGAGATTTGTAATATTCTGCACAGGGATGTAGTGGAATAGAATAGTATTGGACAATTAGAGCGTAGATTAGACAAAACCGTGGGTATTTGGAGACAGCACAGTCTGACAGTATTGCTCAACTCCTGTACACTACAACTAGTGAGTACACACACACACACATACACACAAGCATAACGTACTGCTAATGTTTGTTAGAAACATATAACAGAAACATGCCTGTCGGTGGCTGTTGATCGCAGAGTTTGTGAGTTTGGGCCTACTGCACGCGCATGCACAAACTACAGTATGTGGATGATGGAATGAGAAAGAGTATGAGAGCCACTAACATTGCCTGCAGACGACAAGTATCCTCCCATCTCTCTCTCTCTCTCACTTTATCTCAGTTTGCCTCGGGGCTGGTCAGATATCAGCTGATATGCCACACACACACGCACACACATAGATACACACACACGCACATACACAATGACTGCATTTGAATATTGTGCTCTTGTGAAACAGTGAAACAGCATTAGCGACGATTAGACGCGAGCGAACCGGGTTCAAACCTGGGCAGGGACTAAGAACAGAGACGCCAAACAGTGCCACAAAATCAAAATCGCCAAATGACGGCATTCGACAAAAACAAGTGGCAGAGCATGAAATAAAACAGTATAGTAAGTAGCATTTAATATACGTTGAGAAAACTGTCCAATAATTATAGAATGAGTATCAAATTAAAAAACCCATAACAAGTAAATTCATACCTAAATTCGCCAAGAGGTCTTGTGTAATGTGTGTACAAATGCACAAACCAAACTTCCATGAGCTCGAATGGCTCTGCGTTAGTACAGCAATCTACAGTGACATTGTTCAATATAAAACACAACTGACACATCCAAGCATTTTAAATTAGAGCAATGACGGACTCAGGTTTCCTACAACATCGGAAACGAATATAAAAACAAACGGGAACACCAACCTTAAACGATGAACACGAAGCGGAGAATGTGGAGGGCTTTGTTTACCCAGCGTTTGATACCGAATTTCGCTCGAAGCGCCAAGTGTAACAACAAATCTGATTGGTCAGGTGTATAAACATCCACATATTTGATTGGTCCGTGAAAGCGTTGTGTATTATAGTGCTACCAGACGTTTCTAACGGAAAACAAAGAACGGAAGACACATTGAGACTGTTTGATAATTAATGTTAATCAACAATTTCGATACTCTTTATTATATTTTTCTTATTTGATTGAGCCAGAAACAGGATTTTTTCTTAGTAAGCTCACAAATAATATTGAAATGCCCGGAAGAGACAAAGACAGTCTGCGTTATGCGATTGTAACGCACACCGTAATTGTTCTAGTGAGTACCAGCTACTGCTGTACATACGAAAATATTGGAACTATACAGAGAAGATTAGCATGGCCTGTTCTAGTGATATTGCGAATTATTGCTTATGCGAATTCTGCATTTGAATTTTGCTCGATGTACTGCTGTCATTTGGTCAACAAATGTATAATTGAGTTTACTTTTTGTAATAGGTATTCGTATTGTGTATGTACAGTGTGATGAAATCGTGTAACCGCGTAGGTGTGTTTGTATGTCTGTATGTATGTGTATGTGCGCGAATGCGCTAGTGCGCGAATGGTGTGCCTGCTCTTTCTATGAATGCGAGTTACCGTGTATTTGCGTGTGTATGTCTGCGTGTGTGAGTGGTTCATGTGACTTGGCTTGTCACGTGACTCGAGTACTGGGTGCTGATTGGTCGGTGTGCTTTGACATTGTGACGTGTGACGCCTGTGCGTGTGGCTGAAGCGAGCTACAAGCAGTCTGGTTTTGAGCGTTGTGAGTGTTGGTAGTGTTCGTGTGTTGGTGGTGTATTTGTAATTGTGATTGGTGCGAGGCCACAAAGTGTTTATTGTTTATTATAAGTTTTTTCAGGAGTGCATATCAGTGCTATCATTTCATCGTCGTCCTTATCTTCATTGAATACATTTCTATTTTCACTACACTTTTTCAAAATGATAAGCAAAGCTTTTGTGTGGATTAATACTGTTGTAAATTGATCTACTGGCTTATAGAGGGCGATTCAGGTTTATTGGTTGATCCAATTGATGTTTAGTATCGGATTTGTTTGTCTGTAGTTCATAGTTATATATATTATTTAACATTGTATTTCAATGTGAATTTAACTTGAGTTTACACCGTCTGTTTTTGTAATTCTTGGTACACCACGCTTGTTTCGTGTGAGTTGCGCATGTGTTGCGAAAAAAAAGAATTGTCGTTGTTGGAATAAAGGATTGATGTTGAAATCTTTGTGTTATGGACTATTGGGGTTGAAAGTCTGTATTAAATACACTTGATTGAAATATGACATTTTCCATTCAGCTTGTTCTGACAGCTTGTACATGTTTTGCTCATCTGTGTTTCTCTGTCATCTGTGTGTCGTGTTGTGTTTGTTCGTGATTGTGTGTGTTTGATATTGTGTGTATGTTTGTCTGTACTTGTCTTTCGCGTCCCTTGCTGTGTGCACAAATATATTCGGTCCAAAGAACTCGCACTGTTTGCATGTGACGCTTCGTGGCGAGCTAAACGCCACATTGGTGCCCCGAGTGAGGATAGTGTGATGCTGTGTTAGATCATTGCGATGCCTTAACTGCACGCCTTCTACCTACGCCTCGCCTCTCTGTGCCAGTAGTCGTCTGTACCTCGCTATGAGGCGACGCACCATAATCTGCTGGCATAAGTAACCAGCATCACACCATCGAGGACCGACTCCGTCCGGCGCGTACGCAATCGCTCTTCTGATTCCGCTGGACATTAAACCACCGACATGACTTGGCTAGATGAAATCAAAACGTTTTTACGCCAACATTTTTTATTATTGGAATATATAGATGAAACGCGTAGACAGATATCAGTTTTCAAATTTGTATATTTTCGACTGAGCTCGCGCGCATGCACACGATACACACGAATTCGACGCGCAAAGCACAAACAGTGGCGCATCATAATCGCCTGGCACAATATTCAATTGCAACAGTTCAATACAAACACATGCACAGGCACGCACCAAGAGCCTGAGTGTATGATTTGGATTTAATGTGTCATGTGTACATGTTGAATGTGATGGCTGGATTTGACTGTACTTTTATGTGTGGATGTATTTGTATAATAGAGAGATAGAGAGTGATGTTGAATTTACGAAATACACACAGACACACATACAAACCAATACACGCACAGGCACACAAATACGCACGTACAGACGAAAATAAAGTTCTGCCGATAATAAATTAATACACACTAATCATCAATATGTGCGCGTCATTGCAAATAAAAATCAAACAATTGTTAGCGAGCGAAAACAAAACAGAACAAAAAACAACAGTAATAGATCTGTAGAAATGGATCGTATCAGTGCATTCACGCTGGCGCAACTTGTCAGAGCTGAAAAGATCCTTCCATACACACACACACACACACACACACAAACGTGTTCTCAGCGCGGTGGAAAAATAGTCTCTCAATTTCTACAAAGTGTATGTATGCGTGTGTGCGTGCGTGTATGTGAGTATATGTGCGTTCACAAGCTATGACTGACCCATTCATTCGCTAACACACACACACACATATACATACATGCACACACACACACACACACACACCAACATGACAAAGACAAAGCTCAGATGAAATTCACTATGGAACCACATGGCGCTGACGCTGACCTGACCCGACGTGACTTACGCGCATACACAAACTCAAGCAGGTATCATAAATACGCCACGCTCATCACATTGCGAGTCAAAACACATCCACACATCAAGAGTAACAAAAAATTCGCCGTGGCTAAACATCAAGAACAATAAAAATTGTCTGGTTAATTCTGCTTAATTTAAGCGATTGCTTGTTCAAGTGATTGTTTATAATTTTCCATATCGGAGTGTTTATGGTATAACCTATTTCGGGTGCAAATAAACAAAATGTGTAATTCATATCATCACAGACTATTCATGGTATCTTGTTGAAATTCAGGAGGATTTAGGCCCGAAAAATCGCAAGCATTATGTGTATGTTAGTGTGTGTGCCTGTGTGTGTCTACGTCAAATGTCGGTTATAGCGCAAATCATCCTGTAGCTTAATCGCTGTGAACTCCAAAAAACAATGATCCGATGAATGATGCAGCCACACGAAATGCGTCACCAAGTTAAAACAATAGACTGCCATTTTCACAAACACCAATCATATATATATATATATATATATATATATATATATATATATATATATATATATATATATATATATATATATATATATATATAAAGCGGTTAAATTGGCATATGCGAAGCCCGTCTGGACGTGTTGCTGGGGTACAACCGTCAGAAGCCAGAGGGCGATAAAGATGGCCGTAAGACGAGTTTAATAGAGGACTCGCCGAAATAACGTTGCCTTTGGCATGGCGCTGTATAGATGGCGCCGCTGTCACTGAATAGAGCAGCATTTGCCGCGCTTTTTCTTGATGCTCACTTGCTGCACGTGCGACTCGTCCTCGGGCTGCACCAGGGAACGTTGGGGCTCCACCGTACCACCGCCGCTGCCGCCAGACAAGCCACTGAAGCCATTTTTGGGCGGCGACGACATTAAAGGACTGTGACTGTCGACCACGTCGACAGGGGGCGCTACTGTCGTTTGCGTGACGTAATCGCACGAATCATCAGCTGACTGTTGAGGGTTGTGAGCGTGTTGGTCGTTCAGAAGGTGTTTGGGCGGCGTGTTGAGCGGTTGTCCCGCCTGGATGGCGCGCACTATATCGTCGGCCTCCTGGCTCAATTCGCCTCCTGGTCGGAATGGGTTCTCCCAGCCCGGCTGATCAACGCTGTCATCACACACACACACACACACACGTGATACAGTTGCAATTTTAATATCATGGAACAATATTATGCTCCAGGTAAGTTTGGTTCCACTTCAGTCCCAGTCTCTTTTTCTTTCTTAACTAAGCTAACCCAACATCACTTTTAACCCATCACTCTTAACCCAACAACAACACCCTAACATGTTTCCTATGAGAGCAAGTGAAATGAGAACAGGAATGTCCCTGTACAGCGCAACATATGTATGCCATGCCTTCACACACTCATACATCTAAATCAGACACGCACACACACACACAGGTGAATATGTAGAGAGAGAAAGAACACAGGGTGGCCAAGCGACGCACGAATTTCAGCAATGCAAAACACGCGGAAGTATGGATGCCAAACACGATTACTGACTGGCAACAAGACAACGACACTGGGTCCAACACAGGGAAAACAAAACTACAAGTAAAAGTACGCGTGAATATGTGAACATGTTTGCGTTACATCTTATCTTATATCTTATAGCATATGGTAAATTGGTATACCATATTCCTGGTTGCGCGAAATAATGGCATACCTGAGTGATATATATACCGTACGAAATTGCCACAATAAAGATTGCTTTGTCAAGGATTCATGTATTTCATGTAGACTTGAAGAATGTTCGATGGACTATGCACATAGGGAATACGCGAGAAAAAATCTACCCCACGTTGATTTGAACCAGGGTCCCCCGTTGATGCTACAGAGAACTTATCCACTTTTGCACACAACAAACCACAGAACAATCACAAGCTTCCCAGTTGCGAGCACGTTTTTGGTCGGCAGCCAAATAAAGCCAACTTTGCGTACCCTGCGTACGGAGCAGAAAAAACCCGACGGCAGCAGTTATTCGGCTAGCTCGCTCCAATTAGCACAGAGCACCTCCAACACAACCAGGACCGGATTAACGTATAGGCAAAGTAGGCAGTTGCCTAGGGCCCCGCGCTTTTGGGGGCCCCGCGCTTTTGGCGCCCTATAGACAGTGGGGTGCTGCGACTCAAATATCTTAGGGGCCCATCTCATTATTTTCTCAACTTCTCATAGTCTGCCCTCGTTGCCAAATATTTTGAAACATTCTCCCGCTAATTCACGTTGTATTTTTGCATCAGTCAGGAGGTAACCTGATGAAACATAGCACGTGTATTGCCAGCTCACTTAGATCCAGCTCACTCGCACACTTACATCCACACACGCATACATACACATTGTGTATGCACAGCGAGAGCAATATTCGTGTGTTCCTGTGTGTGTGTGTGTGTGTGTGTGTGTGTGTGTGTGTGTGCGCGCTTGTGTGTGTGTGTGTGTGTATGTATGTATGTATGTGCGCATTGTACATGTCATGCACAATGGGGGGGTTCATTGAACTCGCAAACTGCCCCTTTCGTCGATCATCAAATGTACATGCACGGTCTTGAATGGACAAAGTTGTGGCAGTGTAGTTAGTTACAGTGTATTGCCGAATTTTTCTGAAGTTTCATCGCATACAGGTTTGAACATTTAATTGATAATTATACCATGTTTTTTTGATTTCAGAGCCGTATCGAAAGCCCCTCGGCCGTGGGCCCCACGATTTTCAGGGACACCTTTAGAAGGAAGCGGAAGGGGCTCCCAGAGTGAACGTGTGGCTAAAATCGTCACTAGCTTTTTTTGTACAAGGTGTTCATAATTTTACCAACAATTTTCCTTTGGAGGAGCCCCAAATATCTCTTTACGGCTCTGTATGCTTTCATTTACAACTTTTATGTAAGTTGCAAAATATATGAGGGTAACGTGATAAGAGACGGTTGAGTTTGCGGTTCATACACACATGCAGAGCCGTTGCGAGGACTTATGGGCCCCCCGAAGGCAACACTTGGGGTCCCATTATAAATATAGCACCAAATAATGAATTTATTTATTAGACATAATCACATAATTCAAGCTCAGGTGAAAACATCTGAGCAAAAGGGTAAAGGCTATACATAATACATATGATACATTTTACTATCATACGTCAAGCAACGAGCCCCTTAACATTCGGGCCCCCCCGACCGGGGGGTACGGGGGGCGGCTGCTACGGCTCTGCACACATGGTAGACAAATCATCCTGGTTCTGTGGAGTGATTATCATCAGTGGCAGCGCCAAGAATTTTCCGGATGGAGGGGGATTATCAAAAATGATAAGGGGGCATGGCAAGCACAGTGGTCAAGCCAAATATAGTGATTAAGTTATTGGGGGGCTTTGGCGGTCTTGACCGTTTTTTTGCGGGGAACTTCAGCCTTCCAAACCCACCCACTTATTTGACGCTGCCCCTGATTAACATGAACTACAAGGAACAATTATATAGAAAATTAAAAACAATTGAAAGTGGAATGTTGATACTGGGATGATTGCAGATATTGGCGTTGTCAATATGTCATCTCGTGATCGTGATGTTGGGAGGTTTTATGCGAGTGGATCTCAAAAACGGAAAAAGAAACTTCAAGAACAAGAAAATATAATCAAAGACACATCAAATTGTAGGAAGATTACAGATATGCTGACGAAAAGCGTTCCTGAGGCCGTGAACACAGTCGAATCCCCAAATGGGCCAGGAGCTCCTGAAAGCTCTTGCATAATTTCAGAGCCAACGTCTCCTCCTTCCAATATGACTGACATTTCATCGTCAGAATTTGTCTTGGAAAATCCAGCCTCATGGCCAAATATAATCCCTGATTCTCTACGAGATGACTTTGTAACAGAGAATTTCGGTCAGCCTATTAACATTGACTTCGTGAAGTCAGCGAGGATTTATGATGATGGAAGTCGTCGCTACTTGACAGCATCTATGTTCTATAGGAAGCTGGCGAATTCCGAAACAGTTCAGAGATCATGGATGATGTATTCTGAAACCTCAGGAAAGGTTTATTGCTCAGCATGCAAGCTGTTTTCTCCGAAAGAAAATGATTTTACGCAGGGTTTCAACGACTGGAAAAACTCCAAACGATTTGAGCACCATGCAAACAGTGCCTCTCACAGGAGTGCAATTTTGGCCAGTGTGATCCGTGCACAGAAAAAAGGATTAATGCACACACATTTAGAAAATCAGACTGAAAAAGAGCGGACATACTGGAAAAGAGTTCTAGAAAGAGTTGTTGCTGTGATAAAGTTCATATCTGTAAGAGGACTTGCTTTTCGTGGAGACAATGAAATTTTTGGCTCGGAAAACAATGGCAACTTCTTAGGGATCATAGAACTTTTAGCACAATTCGATCCATTTTTGGCAAATCATGTGTCACGCTTTAGAAATGCTGGAAGAGGCACTGTTTCCTACATGTCTTCTACTACTTGCGATGAATTTTTAGTGCTCATGACTGCAAATGTCCTCAATAGCATCATTTGAGCCGTGAAAACTGCAAAGTACTTCGCAATAAGTGTGGATTCGACACCAGATATTTCACACACAGATCAATTGACATTCATTGTTCGCTTCGTCGATCCCACTGGTAAGCCAGTAGAACACTTCATTAAATTCATTTCTCTCCCGGGTCATGATGGAGAAACGATGAAGAATGCTGTACTTGACACTCTACTTGAGCATGATCTCTCTATTATGGATTGCCGTGGTCAAAGTTACGACAACGCAAGTAATATGTCTGGAAAATATAACGGATTACAATCCCGTATCAAGGCAATCAATCCTCTTGCAGAGTATGTACCATGCTCAGCACATTCCTTGAATCTTGTGGGTTCGTGCGCTGCGGAGTGTTGCGTTGATGCCGTGTCATTTTTTGGATGTTTGCAAGTGCTCTTTAATTTTTTCTCTGTTTCAACACACCGGTGGAGTATACTCAAGTCAACCATCCATGGAGACATCATCAAGTCATTATCAACAACAAGATGGTCAGCGCGGCATGATGCAACACATGCCTTGAAAAGTAACTTCATTGAAGTACGTTCTGCTTTGAGCAAAATCGCACGAGATGAAAACCAGTCGGTATCTACAAGGAGTGAAGCAGAGGGCTTAGCATTGAAAATGGAAAATTTTGAATTGGCCCTACTCTGTGTGTTTTGGGACTGTACACTGGAACGCTTAAATGCCACCAATAAGACGCTCCAAAGAGTCGACATTGAAATGTCAACATGTGTCAACCTCTACGCAGGATTAGTGGAGTGCAAGATCACTTCGAAATGATGAAGCTTTTGACATTTTCGAACAGAAAGCTAAGTTGCTAGTGAAGGACTCGAGTTACCGGGCGGACCTTCAGCGCTCAAGAAAAAAGAAACGAAAATTTAATGAGCCAGATACCGAAATTTGTATACCACCTAAGCAGAAGTTCAAAACAGGCACCTACTATGTTATTCTGGATTCACTAATAACGGAATTGAGTAAAAGAAAAGAAGCATATCATGACGTCAATATAAAGTTTGGATTTCTTTTCCAAATCACCAACATTCCAGATGCTGAATTAAGGGAAGCTGCGGTAAAGTTGCAGCAGCACTTTTCGGCAGATGTTGACGAAACATTTGCTGAAGAAATTGTTCATTTCTCCGGATATATGAAACAGATTGAAGCGACCTCTGAACAATGTGCACCATCAGCTGCTCTTAAACATATCAGGGATGCAGGTGTTTCACAAGCATTCCCAAATGTGGACATAGTTTACCGCCTCTACTTGACGCTACCATCTTCTAACTGTGAAGGGGAGCGTTCATTCTCTGTCTTGAAAAGAATTAAAAACCACCTCCGTTCGACAATGAGCCAAGAAAAAATTTGTAGCTTAGCGTTGTTGACTATTGAGTCCGATCTCACAAATAATATTGATTTATACGATGTTATTGATGATTTTGCTAAAATTAAGTCCAGAAAAAAGTTTATATAATCATGTAATACTACTGGTGGAATGGTAGTCACCGGTCACCTCATGATTACGATTACGATACATGTTTCATGAATACGATTGTTTTTGTATCAACTCCAAGGAAAATTTGCAGCAAATTTGCGTCTTCCAGGTATATTTACCTTTGTATAACCAAATTTGTATGGAAATTTTCACAAATATTAGATAGAGCTAGCTGGGTCAAAACTGCACATGTGAGGTGAAATATTGTCTGCAACAGTGTATGAAATATTGGATAAAACAATATTGAGCGCTCAGTGTTTCATGTATGAAAGTGTTAATATAATCTATCTTTTGTTATATCTTCTAATGTATCTTGTGTTGTATGTTGTGTTGTAATATATTATGAGTGTTTTGTGCTTGTATTCTATTAGCGATTGGAGGTGACCGAATTTGAGTCGTGCAGGTTATCAGTCATGTAAATCATTCTATATTGCCGGTTCCATTTTCGGGTTTGGGAGGTACAAACAAGTTGTTGAAGCCGTTATTATATACCCATATTCTGCATGTGTTACTGAAAATTTGATCAGTTTTTCGGCGGCGTAGGCAAGGTGTTGGTTGACTCAACTGAGTGGGGCGCCACAATATCACGCCCAGGTTTGCTTGTTCATATCTCATATCATGGGGGCCCCGCGGATCTGAACTGTCTAGGGCCCCGCGAAGTCTTAATCCGGCCCTGAACACAACAACAAACGCCTCTTCAAAGCGTGCCATCAAAGTCATAGCTCACAGTGTCACACACACACACACACACACACACACACACATACATACACAAACACATACAGCCGCACACAAACAAGAGTGTACACATAGTACACATACACACAGACAGACAAGCATGCACACATAGTACACAGACACGCACACACACACGCACACACACACACACACACACACACACATACATTCAGGCGTTGGCTATGTCGGATCAATGTTGCATACACACAGACACAAACACACACAGACAAGCATACACACAGACACACACACACAGACAGGCATACATACACACACACACTGAGTTAGCACAAGTAATAATTAGAGGCGCAAACTTGAAAACAAAGGAATGCATAATTGAACGGTGTGTTTGCCAACGATCACTCACATGTATGTGTGTGTGTGTGTATGTGTGTCTGTGTGTATGGATGTGTATGTGTGGGTATACATATATGTGTGTGTGTGTGTGTGTGCGTGTCTCACAAAGTTGTAGTAAGCAATATAGTCAAAAACTCGAAAGTAACGTCTTCTAATTATCATACGTTTTTTACAAATATTTCAGTTATTTGGCTTTTTTTATTTGCCGGTAATTCATAGTCCACTGTTTTGTACTTCTATTTTGAAAGCTGAATTTTCCCACGTCTCTATAATTTTTGCTATAAGTTCTCATTTTGAATGTCTTCCCTGTCGGTCAAGCATTTGAAAATGATTATCAAATCTCCCCGTTCTCTTCTTTCCTTCAATGCAGGCGGATTCAGCCTGTCCAGTCTCTCCTTGTATTCAAGAACTTGGTATTTTGGGATTAACTTTGTTATCGCTTTTTGTACTTTCTCCAACATACGTACATTTTCATATGTTTTTGTAGGTAAGAATTCCAAACACTTGTGGGCAAATGCAACTAAAATATTGATTTTCAGGAGACAGGAGACATAGTCGATGTATGTGTGTGTGTGTGTAGGGCAAAGTTTCACTGGATTACTACAGGTTGCCCATTGACATATAACATTGATCACACAAACACACACTGGTCACTACACGTCAAAACAATGCTGACCACTTACAATCTCAATAACATAACAGGAGCCTACAATAAACATCAATATAGAGATTGATGTTGAAAATACATACACACACACACACATACACATATATACTTGATGAAATGATAAACAGGACAGATTTGAAGTCCCGGGTTCAAATCTTGACAGAACCGAAAATATTTCACAAAATTTAATTGTCTCTTATCAAAGAGCAGAAGTGAGCTGTTGTTTAGTTATTTCTTGAAATGAAATTATTGCTAAGCCTATTCCTGAAGAATAGGCTCTTCTACTCGTGTTAGATGCTGCTGACAGGGCTGATCGTAATCTGTATACAAGTGGTTCCTGACCAGGTGTGCCCTTAGGCTCGTAACCCCTAGACGTGCGAGTCTGCTTCCTAAGGAGTGCCAGGATTCCTGTGCAAAAATGAAAGAAAATATGTTTCACTTGTGATTTATATGTTACCTGAAATTTTTTTTATGTTGTATCCTCTTAAAAGAACTTTAAGCTGAATGGATGAATATTGAATGGGAGACGTTTTGTAATTACGTCATTTGTGCTTTCGTTATTTTCATATGCAGCTATCAAGGATGCAGGGTAGCGGTGCGAGAACTGACTAGGGTTAAGAACCCATCCTCTTTACTCATCGAAGACACACACTCACACACACTCACGTCTGAACAATGTATGTGGTCGGCATGTCGGCAACGCTGGCTAGCACGTGAGCAGCTGGCGTCGAATTCGACGCGGCAGGGTCGTCGTCCTCGACGCAAACCTCGTCAGCGATGAACAGCGGTCGTTGGTGTTCGTAGTAGGTGACACGCAGTCGGGAGGCTGCTGGGGCCTCGGCTTGGGGGGTGGCCGCGAAATCGCCCGATCTGTGCAACAAGTATGATAAGAATATTAGTTGATTCATTGATAGATATATTTCGAGCGTAGATGCAGTAGTGTAATAGGGATATATGAGACCCGGATACAAGAGAGCATTTCTTCAGGCCCGTCTTCTATGTTTTCATGTAATTTTCTCCGGATATAAGATACTCTTTCTCCACTCGCGATAATTATCTTATATCCGGGGTGCTAAAATGCTAATATACAATGCTAAAAAACTCACTGATGAAAATCAAGAAGCACATGCGAAGCATAATGCAGTCCGTATTAAACTGTCGATCTAGTCTATTGTCAGCCAATTGTAGTCTAGTCTATTCTCACTTCGATCTAGTCTATTCTCATCTCAATTTTATCATCGCTGTTTTTGTACTTCACGACATTTTTTGCTATTAGAAAAAAATAATTACTGTTCATGTGAATAATTTCATGAGTACTATAAAAATCGCTAACTGGTAACACTATAAAGAGCAAGCAGAAACAAAATTGTTGTGGTAAAAAAGGCTCGTACTGAATTTATTAGGACAAAAGTTCCAAACAACCAATAATTGATTAAGATCAATAATAAATGCCAATTAAGTCTCCAGAATCCAAGGTGATATCCTGTATCCTGTGCATCAGCTGTTTCCCTGCATCCCTCAGCAAGCTGTAGTGGCGTATTTGCTCAATAGATGTGATTTTTATGTTGCACTGGTGTTACTCTGGGTTTTGGTGGTAATTTTTTTAGTGTAATTATTCTTTAGTATGTTATACTCTTATGAAACAACTTATACAACAAATGTTACCTATGTGTAACATGGCTTCTAGAGGGTTAATATATCTGGTTTATGCTTGTATATCAAGCGAGAAGTTTGAAGATTGTCTTCTGTACAAAGCAAAAATTACCGATGTTGACATATACGCATTAACTTGGCCAGTCAACATTCGAGAAGTGTTTCGAAAGACGTGAACCGATGCCAAGAATATTACGTCAACAGTGCGCATGATACAACACACACACACACACACAGGCAGGGTCGGGGAGAATATGTACAAAGAGAGAGAGTGGAAAACAAGGAGAGGACAAATGGGTCGATGATAAAGAGGCGGATATACGCAGCATATGTCAAACCAGTGGCGGCGCCAGGACATTTCCCGTGGGGGGCTAAGGAAAATATGTGGGGGCTTGGCGAAACATAAGGAACCACACTGAAAATGTTCATGATCAAGATTATTTTTTTGGGGGGATGAGGGGGCTTCAACCCCTCTTGCCCCCCTTTATCACCGCCACTGTGCAAGACACATCTGCATAGAAGCAGAGCAAAGCCGACGAAGAAAAATCGACTAGGCAATGGATAGCAACAACAAGGAGGATAAAGCCAATTCCAGAAGACATACACAAACACATACACACACACACACAAACACACACAAACAGCACGGTATTGGCGGGAAGAAGAGGAGATATGAAGAGATCCAGAGGTGAGTGTATGCAACATGATAGGACACACTGTCGTTCTGTCAAGGTCGAACCATTCACAAACGTTTACACACATACACATACACACACAAACCAACACTGACAAAAGAAAACACACACACGCGCATACATAACAGCTACACACAGGGCTCAAGAAATGATAGGATCAAAAACATTCTAGATATATATGAATGTTGATATAATTGGTTAGTGTAATTGATTGCTATGTTTATTTGACTAGTTTTCATTAAGATTTGATATTTAATAATATAATATGGACATATTTGTTTTGTATCATCGTTTTCCTCTTCTCTGCGCAATCATCTCTTTGATAAATCTTTTGATCATGACTCTCACTCTCTTACTCCTTACGCTTCGCTCTGAGCTGTCATACCGCACCCGTCTCGCGTGATATATTTACTAGAAGTTTTCTTGTTGTTTTTTATGCTCTTTCTTACTGCCATGTTTCAATTTGGCGGTGTGTGTGCATGAGTATGTTTGTGTGCGTGTGTGTGTGTGTGTGTGTGTGTTTGTGTGAGTGTGTGTGCTTGTGGGTGTGTGTATTGTCCGCATGTTTGTTTTCCCTAAGCGGCGTGTCTTACATATTTGTTTATATTTTTGCACCAAGATTTCTCTTTTCGCGCGTGTGTTTTAATGTGCGCTATACAAATAAACGTTAACAATAACAACAATAACAATATCGGTATTCAGATAGAGAACAGGATCCACGCACGACGGACGGAGAGAGGATAGAGAAAATCAAGTTCACGAAATAAACACACGAAAAAATAAAGCACACAGAACAATCCACGCGGCGGGACAGAAACAATCCAAGTGGAGGAGTCTACACACAATGACATCAAGCCCCGCCATAGCTCACACAAGCTTAGATTACTGACTCGTAAATCATAAGATGATCCACAAACGAGTTTACCCGAGCAAGAACCCTGCTGATTAAGCCTTGAGTGAAGGTCAGCCTGCAACAATCAGAACTTGCCTCTCATCAACGCAAAGGGAATTATGTGCAATGTTGCAGCGGACAAAGATGGCGCGAGATAATCAATGATCCAATGCAGTCGTTCTTAACCTGGGCTCGACCAAACCACAAAAGATTCGGTGAGTCAGTTTCTCAGGGGTTCTGCGGTTTGGTTCATCCACTCTTATGATTCGTGCCGTCAAGCTCTGCTTGGTCATCATTGGCTGCAGTTAATCACGCCACATCACTTGGTCTTGATATCTGTGCTGCAAGCAACTCGGTCCACTCAGTAGTAGCCTACTTGTGTGACTGTCTTGATCGTACGTGATTTGTGTTTTTTCTCATAATAATACTTCAAACACGAAGGGTTGGATGAATGCATGCATGAAACTTGTGGGGTTCAGTACCTCCAATAAGGTCAAGAACCACTGATCCAATATGATGCTAATATCCGTGCGAAAGCGCGTGTTTATGTGTGTGTGTGTGTGTTATTGTAAGACAGTTTGAAGGTGGTGTTTCGGAACATACTTCCAGGAGAGCAAAAACATCCTTTGAGCGATGGGAAGCGACAGATCAAAGAATAATTCAACAAATAGCACACAAAAAGTGATGGCGCAAATCTGTCATTTTATCACGAGAACAATATCAAACCATGTGATAACTCCTATAATACAAAATACAAAACAAAACTTCAAGAAATCCGTCGTTTCAGACAGACAATTTTCCCGACAGAATGAAAATAAACCGCGTACAGAAGCGAGAATGCACTCAGAACGGACCTAGAATAATAGAGATACTGGAACAGAGAGATATATTGTCGAGCACTGCAGAGTGCAATATTGATTTGTGTTCAGACAACAAGATCAGTCAGCTGAAAGTGAACTGAGAACAAAGCACAAGAAATGAGATGTCATATGCATGAGACGAGATGTCACGTACGAAGATGCGTTTGTACAAAACAGATCATTCAAATACACAACCTGCAGTTATAAAAGAAAATACAATTATGCCACAAAATTTGTTATTAATAAAAAACACTTTCAAATGCAAATTCCTGTTGATTTATTCTAAAACAACAATAATAATTAACATTGTTCAAATGCACGGAAATATATTTAGTAAAGCCACATAGCATAATACACGAGAAAAACAATATATTTTTCTTCGGTAAATTAAAAACATTCTACCAAACGGTCTAGAGCAAGGGTCCCAACCATTTTCGCTTCGCGACCCCCAGGACAAATCCGGAGGGCTCCATGACCTCCCAGTAAAAATATGAGAAGTTGGAAAAACACCTATATACTGAATTATTATCACATTTGATACTTTAGAGCCATCGTAATCGTAATGTAATTCATTCGAAAACAAGAAAACCATCAGGTGTTCAGAATATATTTTTTTTGCAAGATTTGACGGATGCAATTTTTTCTGGCACCTCTCACGACCCCCTGAAGTGGCCTCGCGACCCCCCTAGGAGGCCTCGCGACCCCTCGGCTGAGAACCTCTGGTCTAGATGAAATTAAAAACGTGTAGTCGACTCATACAAAACAGCACACACATTCATACATACACACACACACATGAATAAAGAGCGATGGAGCAAAAGAGAGAGACAGACAGAGAGAGGACAGGAGTATGGGTCAGAAAGATCACAAATTGGGTCATTGCACTTGTACAGCCTCTGCCATTCCAATATTGTCTCTACTGTATAATTACCATGCATATAGCCTGCACCAGTTGGTATTGAAACCGGTGTTAGGCTGATGACATACACCCACACCCACACACACATACACACATACATAACAATAATTGCAGAGTGACCACACCTGCACTGTCCACAGGTCAACAACATGCAAAGGTCAACAGCACGTCATTGTGTGTGTGTTTGTGTGTGTGTGTGTGTGTGTGTCTGGTACAGAGCCATAAAGCCACTCGTGCAAATAACTCCAATCGCTTTGTTTGCTGGGTCATGCAGACAGACCTACACACACAGACATACATACATACAGAGGAATGGATGCATATGCTCACACACACACACACACCGCGGTTCGCTCAATCATGAATTATTGGGGTCATGCATGCCATCAACCAGACAACATACATTAGTTTTATTGCAGAAAATAGGAAGAGTGGTTTGTTTCGTGCCAAGCTTGGCGAATGTGCTCTCCTCTGTTGTTTTATCGATAGTTGTATTTTGTCTTCCTTAGCAGTGGCGCCGCCAGGATTTTCCCAGTGGGGGGCTGAGGGAAACAGATGCGAGAACTTGACGAAACACGAGGAGCTACACTCAAAATGCTTATCGTCATGATTTTTGGAGGAGCTCTGAAGGGCCTGGCACATTATTGGAGGGGTTCAACTCCTCCAAGCCCCCTACCTGGCGCCGCCACTGATTTATATATAAGGTATATTATAAGTGAGGTGTGTGATGTTTTTCGCAGTCCTCATATATGCGATACACAAGCGCATGAATATATCTACTTAGTGAATGTCTGAACACATGTTTTTGTCGTTGCCTGTCCAATTTATGTGTTTGACACGTCGTTTTGCCTCTGGCGGAAGCAGAATTCTCTCCTCTCTGACTGATATTCAAATGATGTGACCTTGAGCCTCGAAACAGAGGTCATCTCACACTAACACACACATACTCTTCTAAACATATTGTACATACAAGTGACTCCACGAAAATTATCCTGCACAAAGGCATTTACAGTTCGCATGTGCATAAAATAGAATCTAAGCTCCAGTGGCCGCACCTAGGTGGGCTTGAAGGGGCTAAATACCCCCCAAAATGAGCCAAACCCCACTCTTAGACTCCCCCAAAAAAATCCAGACCATGGACATTTCAAGTGTAGTTCCTCATGTTGCGCAAAGTCCTGAATCTTTGTCCTTAGCCCCCCACCGAAGAAATCCTAGCACCGCCACTGCCAGGGAGATTTAATCCAGACCTTCTTTTGGTCCGATAAGACGTGCGATATTTCTGATGTGGATACAGAACATGTGGATATGTGTAATTCGCTGAAGTTCGCTATGTGAACCCATTTCCAGGATGAGCAACGCATCACAGACTGCGCTGCACGATTTCTGCGTATGTCCTACGTCGCCTGTGTGACATATGGTTCATCCTGGAAATACACTCAGATAGCGAACTGCAGATAATTACGCAAGTACTGGTGTACCACGGCTATTCCAACATCAATACTTATCACAAAACATCTCTGAGACACTCAACAAATATTGCAACACCATGAAAACTATATAAACTCGATAGAAATATAATGTCGACCTCACAAAGAGTGGACCAATGTGCCATGAAAGATATTGTAGCAAAGAAAATTCGAAAGCCACTGAAGAAAATACTTTCGGACTTATTTGCCTAACTTTCGTATTTCTTCGGGACCGTCTTCTATACTTCACGTGTGATTTTCCCCGGATATACAAGAGACTTTTTCTCCATTGCCCACAACTCTCTCATATCCGGGCTTCGCTGTACTTCAATACCAAACACTTATCACACTCATCTATCTATTTCTATGGTCCATTCTGCGTGAGGGCGACAATATATTTCATCGAGTTACATGACTTAAAATGTATTCAATGTCTTATGATATCTTCAATATCTGAAAATGTATCTTCCTATGCCTTATAATGTCTTCAATGTCTCAAAATGTCTTCAATGTCTTATGATATCTTCAATGTCTTAAAATGCCTTCAATGGCTTAAAATGCGTATGTCTTCAATGACTTATAATGTATTCAGTGTCTGATATCTGAAAAACTTCATAATGTCTCAGAATGTCTACAAATTTCCAAATCTACGGCAAGTCAATACGGAAAGTGCGCTGGCTGTCAAATGTGTTGGGGCTGTATACGAGTACAGCTCACAGAGCAAAAATCGCGTCCATGTAATGGCACCATATATTGGATCGATACAGTAACGCCTGAAATCCACACAGACACACACACACACAGACGCGACACCGGCGGAACTAACAGTGAAAAAGCCTTGCCGTCTAATGACCAACCACCCACGCACATACACACACGAATACACACGCGCATACACACATGCATACTGAATTATACAGCTGTGGAACACCCCCTAACACAAGCACAGACATACATACATACGCACAAGCACACACACGCATATGTATGTGTGTGTGTGTGTGTGTGTGTATTTGTGTGTGTGTGTGTGTTGGACGAGTGTTTGACACACATGGTCAAATAGTGCTTCCGCAACAGGGGAATCCAACATACACATCGCCACACACACACACACACAGACACACACACACATCAACAATCACAAACAAAAAGTGTAGAAGCAAAGACGAGATCATATGAAGGAAGATATAGAAGGCAGGAGAACCCGAACTGTAGCAAGATGAATGAAAGGGGACAGTGGCGGAGCCAGAATTGTGCCAGTGGGGGGCCAAGGAAAAATACGATGACTTGGCGAAACATGAGGAACGACACTCGAAGTGTTTGTGGTCAGGATTTTTGATTGTTTGCAGGGGTTGAAGAGGGGGGGGGTTGAAGCACCGCCCCCTTCTTAGCAACGCCACTGCAGGGTACAATGAAAAACGTACGTCAGAGGGCACCACAGTTACGCCGGACAAATGAGAACACACAGAGAGAAAAAAAGAGAGAGAGAGATAGAGTGAGAGAGTAGAATAGAAAGACAGAGTACAGGAGAATGCTACACCAGTCACGTTGAATAGGGCAAATTGCACTTCTACTATGAAGCAACAGCTGCTCAAACACACACACACACACACACTAACACACACACACATACTAACACACACACATACACACACACACACACTAACACACACACACATACTAACACACACACACACACACACACACTACAATACACTAACACACACACACACTACAATACACTAACACACACACACACACACACTACCATACACACACATACTAACACATAACAACACATACACAAACCAACACACACATAACAACACATATATGCTCACACACACAAACCAACACACATACACTAACATACCATGGTAACTGAATCATGACACAAAACAGTACCATGGTAACTGAATTCATCAAGAACAGTACCATGGTAACTGAATTAATGAATAAAAGTACCATGGTAACTGAATAACGACACAAAAACAGAACCATGGTAACTGAATCCATCAAGAACAGTACCATGGTACGGATCTTAATAAATTCAGTTACCATGGTACTGATGTTTGATACGATTCTACCAGTGCTACATACCAGTAGTCATCATGAACTGGTACCATGGTAGCAGGTACTGTCAGACATACCGTGGTATTATCGATGCAAATGACGATAACATTTCAGCACAAAATATCCAAGAACTTTGTTCATTTATTTAAGAGTTTATCAAATATATATTTAGAGCGCGCCATATGGTTGCGCCCCTTAAACACTAATTATCATCATAATCAAATATTTATATATACATATATATACAATCACACATGTAAAACCGCAAAGCCAGGGAGTGGGTGGGATTCGAACTCACCACCGCAATGGGTCCTCTATGCAGTGAGCAAATTCACAGTCACGTCCAAGCGTGAGCACACACACACACACACACAACACACAAAACACCACACACAACTAAATAAGCAGCAGAAATCGTTTTTGAAAGAGCGAAAGAAACACGTCCACACCCTACGACAGACAATACACGACTGAAGTGCTCAACCGACTACGACCGGTGACGCCGCGCTGTCTCCTCCTAGCTCCGCCTCTGACAAACACCGGCCCCGCCCATCAACATTGCGCCAGGGGCGGCGCCAGCCACTCACACAACGGGGGGCTAACCGCAAATCGATAAGCGAACGTACACACACACACACACACACAAACGTACATACACTAGAAGCGCAGTGAGCAGTCAATACGCAAGCATGTATGTGTGTGTGTGCGTGTGTGCGTGTGTGTACGCTCCGATGGGCACAGAAAATTATGTTCCAATCATACCGTGACACACACACACACACACACACACATCTGATAGTATAAACAGCACTATAATTTAGAATAGTCATTTTAATAATATGGTAATAATGGTAAAATTTACCATATCTAAGATAATGCTTAAATTTTTTGGCAAGAACTCCGGAAAAAAAGATATTTTGTAATCAGTAACTTTATTCATCATGGAAATAATAAAATTACTCATTATTAATGTTTCATCAGATATCATTACATATATTGGTGCTAACGGTGAAAAAATGCACCATAAAACACTCTTTTATACACGGCAAAATACAGTTTTTTTTCTTATTCCTGATAACACAAATTATCAGAAAAAACGAAAAATACAATTTACCTGAGAAGTTTCTCTCATACACACACACACACACACACACACAAACACATACCATATACATGAAATAAATCGAATGTCTTCTATAGACTAGAAGTAACTAGTTCGAAAATCAATCATGTTAGCATTCAAACACACACACACACACACACACACACAAGCACACATACACGCTCATACATGAGTCATTACCTCTATACCTGTGTGTGTGTGTGTGTGTGTGTGTGTGTGTGTGTGTGTGTGTGTGTGTGTGTGTGTGTGTGTGTGAGAGAGTGTGTGTGTGTGTGTGTGTGTGTGTGTGTGTGTGTGTGTGTGTGTGTGTGTGTGTGTGTGTGTGTGCAATATGTCCTTCGTTGCAGCGAATGAACAAACAGCATGCATATGAACAAAAACAAACTGACACACACACACATACACACACGTGCGTTCAACAAACGACGAATAACCCGGTTCAAGGACAAAATACCTACACACACACACACACATACATACATGCATGCATAGGAAATCATAGGCGGATCCAGGAGAGACAGGATATAAAAAATAACCAAAATGAGCGTGGAAAAATATCGTGTGATTCCTGCCCTGGTAGACTGTGATATCACTGGAAGCAATATTTGACCCAAAATAACAATTATAGCTGTAATATATTATTATTATTATTGATGTGATTATTGGGCAAAATGTAATATACTGCAATAAAATCAGAATAATATATTATATAATGGTTTGTGTATGAAACGTGTGTATTCGACTAGGCCAGTCGTTCTTGAACTTTTCAAGTGTTCGCATGGTTATTGTATCAGCAATCAGTTCTGATGCGAGGATTCCTGTGAAATAATTAATTAATATATATGTTCTACCTATACTCTATATATATTTCCTGGAAGAAAACCTCAAACCTAAAGGAGCTTCAAGATGTATTAATGAATATTTTATAAACAAAAGTTCTGCTATTACGTCGTAAGGGTTGAGAACCACTGTCCAAAGGGATTCGAGCACCCCCCAGTTAAGAACACCTGATCTAGAAGGTCCAACAGCCACAATCAGTCATGTCAAGAGTAAATGCAAAAACAGTAAGATACACGCACACAAAAAACACACACACACACCACAATCAAAATGACATTTGGCCTTTGATATTTGATGCTCAAAAACAGCACAAGTGTTGCATGTCAGGACACACTCACTCACACACACACTCACACACACACACAAATTCACACACACACACACACACTCACACTCACACACGATCCTGTCTCTATGTCAGATATAGGCGTGTATTTTTTATGAGAATAAGTTGGATATTTGCATAGTGTTAATATGAGCAAAAATTATGTAAAAATAGGAGAAAAATGCATATATATATATATATATATAATTATATACAACACCTTTAGAATAAATAAAGGGTTAAGAGTTTACAGAGCAGAACAACTTCAAAAACGTTTGCTGGGCGGCAAAAAACTTGAGATAAAATTTTTTGAAAGTCCACACAAAGCAGAAACGTGGCCAAATTGGAAGAAAAATGAATTTAGCGCGAAGGAAATACAATTTTCAATTATGCCAATACGATTATTTCCCAAAATATATATAGTGCAAAATATATACATTTGTTCTGTTGAAAGTGTACTTACCTACGCATGAAAATTGCAAATAATTTTCAAATATCGTTCAACTAAGTTTCCCCAAAACGTAACATATTTCTGGGAAGGTTTTCGACGCGTCTTTTAATCAGATGCACATCAGAGTAAACATACATACACACACACACACGCACACAAACAAACACATACACACACTCGCGTGCAAGATCGCCAACAATTATGAAGTATAACAACGTCAACACTCGCTGTAGCACGCGAATAAATATAGCACAAGCACATACAGGCAGACAGACAGACATACATATGGTGTGTGTGCGTGTTGAACGCCGAAGCACATTTCAGGGCCAAAAAGTTTCGGGTGAAAAAACAAACAGGTGTCGTCTCATATATACTGATTGTAGAAACAGCGACGCTGCTGCCATCTATAGTGAACTACAAATATTGTTACGGAACAATACGCTTTATAACATACGCAGTGGCGGCGACAAGGTGGGGGTTAGGAGGGGCTGAAACCACACCATACATATGGCCATGAACATTCCGAGTGTAGTTCCTCATGTTTCGTCAAGACCCCGATCTTTTTCCATAGCCAATACCGCAGCGAATGGTGAGAACAAGTTTAGAAACCAAGACAGCAGCGCCATCTATATCAGGATTACTACAAGCATAATCAGCAATTTCTGACTCTAGCCCAGGGGTTCTCAAACTGGGCTGTTAACATCCCCGAGTGGGTGCGAGCCTCGTTCCAAAGGAGTGCGAAGATTTCTGAAAAATCTAAATAAAATATGTTTTTACCTATGCTTTAAATTATATTCTGGATAAAAAGTTTGGTTTAAAACTCTTAGAGATGAAAAGAGATGTGTCTAAATATATTCTTCTAATGAAAGGATAAATTAGCGAGATCCAAGACGGGAATTCGAGAATCCCAAGGAGGTGTAAGATTGCGTGAACGCTGAAAGAAGGTTGAGAAACACTGCTCCAGACAACATCAAACTCATATCACATCACATCAACATCAAAGTCACATCAACATACAACACACAGACGGACAATAGCACAACACGGTCGAGGTGCGAAAATATGGAACGCAACGGTAAAAAAAAACATTAATTCTTAGCACACAAATTTCGCTACGTCTGCTCAATATGACCCTCGCTAAAAATCACTGGCGGATTCAGAGGGGGGATCAGGGGGCTGAAGCTCCCACTAAAATATTTCCATCAACTGCTTATAACCAAGAGGTTCAAAAAAAGAGGTCAAGAAAAAATATCTTTCTGCAGAATTTGTTGTTATAAGTATTATCGCAAATAATATTCGCACATTATTGTGTGTGTAAATGTGTGTATATATAAATGAAAAATACCCCACAAGTCATGACCTTCTCAAACGATACCTAGTCACTCATACATAATTCAGCCCCCCTCAAATTGCACCCTGGATGCGCTACTGCTAAAAAACCAATATTATTACAATAAATGAGGCGTTATTTGTGCAAAAATAAATAAAAAACTGTTTAAACACCGTACCGTTCACATGCACTCAACATATGAACACCAGCACATGTGTGCTAGATTTTTGTCCTCGCTAGCTCTTGTTTTCTTCTTTCTGAGCTCCCGTTTTGATGTAATTATTATCTTGTATATCTATATTTCATGTTTATCGCGCCTTTGTTGATTAGTGCGCTATATCAAATACACGCTTGTTGTTGTTGTTTGTAGCACAGCTCAAATTCAGCTTTCGAACAATAGATGGCGCCATCGCCTACTTTCCAGCCGTTGGATGCGACACCAGTGGCGGCGCCAGAATGTTTCCGATGGGGGCTAAGAAAACAGATGCTGCACTGCACTCGAAACGCTCATGGTCAGGATTTAATTATTTTTTTGGGCGGGGGGCTCCAGGGAGAATTGACACAGCGTTATTTGTGGGGGTTTGAGCCCCTCCAAAAGTTCCCCTTAGCACCGCCACTGTCAGACACACAGAAAACCGACAAAATGTGACACCCAGCTTCTGAACGTAGAAAACAGGTGTATAGAATCTTTACGGAGTGGAAATACAATTGGCATAAAACTGTGTGTATGTGTGTGTGTGTGTGTTTTGTGTGTGTGTGCGTGTGTGTTTGTATTCAGTGAAGTAAAACTCGCAATACATTGGATACAGAAGTGCCTACTAAATAAATAAAAAAAACGTGTGCATAGTGAAACATTAATTAGCCAATTCAAATATGAGAGGAAAAAGCACACATATATACATATAATATATATATATATACACCGTATAACTTGTATTTATTTATGTATTGTATTGTATTTTATATGTATTGTATAAAAATGTATTTTTATTAAATAAATACGCATATGTGATCTGGTTCATTTTATCGATAAAATATAGCGTATTTTCTCAAAATTCTCAGCAGCTAGTGGAAAAATAGAGCGGCACCCTTCAATTGAACGACACTACCGGGGAAGATTTGAAAAATAGAACGGCAGGCCTTTCAAATAGAGGTTTTACGGTAAATACATATACATATATATACGTACACACACACAATCACACAATCACATTAGCAGAAGAGCTGGTTGCACTCGAGCGGAAAACTAGATGAGATACAGACCCCTGTACTGTGAAAGAGCGACGGAAGCAGAGGCGAAGAAAGAGTATGGGCGAAGCAGTGAGAACAAATACCTTTCATCTGCTCAGATGTGAGTGTATGTGTGAGGGTGTGTCAGTGCGTGTGTGTGTATTTGTCCACACGCGGAAGAGAAATGATATAATACAGAGAAAAGGAGGACGTCGTCGATCGATGAGATTCTCACACACTCTGTCCTTTGACACACTCGATACTCTGTCCCGGCCCCTGGCTCCATACTCTTCCCGACCAGTCCGTGCTTCCTATGTAAAGTGTATTCGGTGAAACTCAAAATATACCCAACCAACGTACAAACACACTCACACACACACACATACTCACACAAGCAAATCGAAGTGAATCCCAGTTTGTATGTATGCGTGTGTGCGTATATCCGTGTGTCTGTCATCGTAGCAAACAGCTGATCGATACACACACGCGCACACACACACACATGCACGCATACACAGGCACACACACACACACATATACACTTATTAATGAGGGAATATTATGAAAATCTAATTAACAAGACACCTGTGGTCAGGGTGTGTCTGATTAAATCGATTAATCAGTTCGGACAACGGTTCAATTACTTCCTTCATTTCCTTCACATCCTTTACATCACATCCTTTACCACAAACAAACATTGGCAAATTATTTTGTGCCAAAATGCGTTCGCAAACAACGACAAAAGACAAGAATTTCAATAAATATATTGATAATATACCGATGGGGGTTAATATTAGAATCCCCTAGGGGTTCGCACCCCTAGTTCCTCAGGGATGCAATAATTCCTGTTGAAAATTAAAGAAAATACATGTTTTCATCTATGCTTTACATTTTTCATGGATAAAAATTTGAGGGAAACATATGATTCAATAAACAAGAACAACACAAATAAATATATGATTCAATAAACAATAGCAAAGTTTGAGAACCACTGCACAACTGCACTTTTCCCATGGATCCAGAACACACACTCAAGCACACACACACACACACACACACACACACACACGGCTGTCCCATCACTGTTTGTTTGACTGTGTTAGAGTGCGGTTGTGTCCTGGTGAATTGTGAATCTGTGTGTGTGTTGTGGTTTGAAAGTTGCGCCAGTGGCCTTCAAATTTCGGCATTGTATCAACAACTGAACATAACGAGTTGTATTAACAGGTGAGTGGGGCAAAAGCAGTTCTGTCTCCAAGGGAAAATGACAGGAAGGAGAAAGAAACAGACCAGTGTGAGCACAGAGGAAAGCCAGTTGGAGGTGGGAAGACCTGTAGAAGAAAGAGGGGGGGCGGACGCCGAAAAGCGTGGTTTTGAGAAAGAGGTAGCAGACAACGCCAGGAGAATTGGGGAGTTGGAGAGGGACCTGAAAGAGATGAGAGAAAGAGTGAGACCAAGTGAGGAGGGAGAGAAAAATGACTTGGGTGTGGTTATGGGGGAGATGCAGAAGGAGATGCAAGAATTGAGAAATCAAGTGATGGAGTTGAATGAGACGAATGAAAAAGTGAAAAGTGAAAATGCAGGACTTAAAGATCGAATTCAAGAAGTCTTGCAGGTGAATGAAAGGTTGAAAGAAAGGCTCAAAATGAGAGAGGATGCCGCAAAACAACAGGATGATGACTTGGGGAAATTGAAGAAAAACCAGGAAGTATGGGCAAAAGAACAAGGAGAGGTCATACAGGATTTCAAGGAAGTCATGAGGCAGCAAAAAGAAGAAAGAGACACTAAAATCGAAAAGGAAGTAGTGCATGTACTGAAGCGAAAAGAAAACGTCGTGAGAGACATTGTGGAAAAAAAGCAGAGTGTCATATTGTTCGGAGTGAAGGAGGCTGAGTACCCAAACTGGTGGGAAAGAAAGAAGGTTGAGATGAAAGTGGTGGAAGACGTTGTTGGTGCTGTTGAAGAAGGAGCGGGAGGGGATATACAGGAAGTATTCAGACTTGGAAAGTACGAGAAAGGTAGCATGAGACCACTGAAGGTCAAGTTCAGAAGTCAGGAGATGGCTAGCAAAGTACTAAGAAAGACATGGAAGTTGTCACACGAAGAAAAATGGAAAAATGTCTGGGTAAGAGAGGACCTCAATGAGGAGGAAAGGCAAAAAAGAAGAGAATTGTTTCAGGAGTCTAAGAAGAGGAACATGCAAAGAACTGAGAAGGAGAAGGAAGTTTTTTACTGGCGGGTGCTGGAAGGAAGACTCAGAAAATGGTACAAACCGAGACACGACTGAATAAAGGCACAAAAAATGGTGGAATGGTCAGTAGAGAAGATGGGTTGAGGATTGTATATACAAATGTAGATGGATTCATGTCAATAAAAAGCGAATTGGAAGATTATTTGAGAAGAATGAAACCTCATATTGTTTGCATGACAGAAACGAAATTGTCCCAGGACTTTGATGTTATCTTGGAGGAAGACTATAATGTGATCAGAAGGGATAGGATGGGGAAATTTGGGGGAGGTGTTATGATGTGTGTGAGAAAGGATATAGCAATAGAAGATACGCATTTTGGAAAAGGTAAGGCAGAGTTTTTGAGCACGAAAATTAGACATGGTAAAAATGTTAAATGTATTGGAGTAATGTATGTTCCACCAAAAACTGCTGCGTGGAAGCAGGAAGAATATAGTGAGATGTTATTTGAATCAAAGGAGGAGTTAGCAAATATAATGGGGAGACAGAGAGAAATCATACTCATGGGAGACTTCAATTGTAAAGAAGTAGATTGGGAAAATTGGGTCACCAATGGTAATGAAAATTCCTGGGGATATATGTTGCTAGAATTAATGACTGAGGGCTTTATGACGCAATGGGTAACGCAACCTACTAGGTATAGAGGTGATGATGAACCCTCGAGGTTGGATTTAGTTTTCACAGGTCATCCCGGTGAGATAGTGGATATTCACTATGAAAGCCCTCTGGGTAAGAGTGATCACATAATGATAGAGATTACAACAATAGGAACGAATGAAGGGCCAGGAAGCTTAGGAGTACCACCGCAGGCAAAATTGAACTACGCTAAAAGTAATTTTGACGGTATGAAGAGATATTTCGCAGAAGTAGACTGGAAAGACTTGCTGGAAGCAGAAAGTGTACAAGGAAAATACAATGCCTTTTTAGAGATCTACAAAAGGGGTGTGCAACAATTCGAACCAAAATTCAAAGAAAAAAATGCTGTTGAAAAAGAATGGTTCAATAAAAAATGTGAAAGGGCACGTGTGCAAAAAGAAGAGGCTTGGAAAAGAATGAGAAGACGGAATACGTTGAGAAATAGAGAGAAATTCAAAAAAGCACGCAACCATTACGTGAGTGTGAGAAGGCAGGAGGAAAGACAATATGAGAAAAGCATTGTAGACAAGAGTAAATATGAACCAAAGTTGTTTTACAAGTTTCTAAACAAAAAATTGAAAAGTAAGGTTGCTATAGACAAATTGATTGTGGATGGCGAAATTTACGAGGAAGCAGGAGATATTTGTGAAGTCATGAACAGGAAGTTTCAAGAGGTATTTACGACTGAGGACGGATTGGAAACTCCGGTGATAGTTGATACCAGACTGGGAATCGACTATATTGAAGTATATCGCGAAAAGATTGAGAGGCGCCTGAGTGGTCTTCAATGCAGAAAAGCAGTTGGTCCAGATGATATCGCCGCGGTGATCCTGAAAGAATGTAGATATGAACTCCTCACACCGGTGTTCGATATTGTCCAAGGTAGCCTGTCACAAGGAATTCTTCCCCAGGAGTGGAAGCTGGCGAATATAATACCGATATACAAAGGAGGAGAGAGAGACAAACCGCTGAATTACAGGCCGATCTCACTAACAAGCGTCATGTGTAAATTGGTGGAGTCGATCATTAAGGACAGATGGGTATCATATTTGGAGGATAACAGTATTTTAAATGAGACACAGTATGGATTCAGGAGTGGAAGGTCTTGTGTTGCGAACTTGATGAGTTTTTATTCTAGGGTGATAGACACAGTGCAGGAAAGAGATGGATGGGTCGATTGTGTATATCTGGACCTGAAAAAGGCGTTCGACAGGGTTCCACGAAACAAGTTATTGTGGCAAATTGAGCATGAAGGAGGGATACGTGGAAAGCTTTTGGATTGGATGAGAGATTATTTGAGCGGACGTAAAATGAGAACAGTTGTAAGAGGTGCCAAATCGACGTGGAGAGAAGTCACAAGTGGCGTCCCTCAAGGATCAGTGCTTGGACCGATAATGTTCCTGGTGTACATAAATCAAATGACGGAGAGAATAGGCAGTTACGTGAACATGTTTGCAGATGATGCGAAAATTTTGAGAAGAGTGAAAGATCGGACCAGCTGCCAAAAATTGCAAGAGGATCTAGACAGGCTATGTGAGTGGAGTAGGGAATGGGGCATGGAGTTTAATGCCAGCAAGTGCCACGTTATGGAATTTGGTAAAGGAAAACTCAGACCATCGAGATGTTATATGTTGGGCGAGCACAAGCTGCAGAAGGTGACTGCCGAAAGAGATTTGGGTGTAACTATTGAGGATGATCTGTCGCCGGAGAGGCATATAACCAGAGTAGTGAATGCGGCGTATAGAACCATAAAGAATATAAGGGTCTCATTTAACTTCATGGATGAGGAAGTGGTAAAAAAATTGATAAAAAATGTGATAAGGCACCCACTAGAATACGCGGCAGTAATTTGGGCTCCCCACAATAAAAAACATATCGCTAGGTTAGAGAAAGTCCAAAAAGTAGCGACTAAGCTGTTAACATCATTGAGTTCGTTGAACTATGAAAAAAGGTTAGAGAAAATTGGGTTGTCGTCACTGGAAAAGAGAAGGTTAAGGGGGGATTTAATAAACGTTTTCAAGCACAGCCTTGGTATGGAACGATTGGATAGGAAAGATTGGGTGGTTTGGAGTACGAGGGACCATAGGGGACACAATAAATGTCTACAGCAAACCCGGGTATTAAGGGATATAAAGAAGTACAGTTTCCCAAGTAGGTGTATAGATATATGGAACCGTTTGGGTAAAGAAATAGTTCAATCAAACAGTATAGCACAGTTCAAGCATAGGTTAGATAAATGTGGGTATGGAGACAGGACAGTCTGAGCCCTGCTCATTTCCTGTAAACTACAACTGTGAGTACAACAACTGTGAGTACACACACAGGCATACACACACACGTAATCACACGCATTCAGCTTAATGGATACGACTGCATAGGCGAAAGCATTACCCTTCTATCAGAGAGAATAGCAAATGTTCGTCTGATTACCTTTATACGCGCATGTTTGTGTGTGTGTGTGTGTATGTGTGTGTTTGGTTGTTGTGTGCCAGCCAATATACTTCAATTAGACGTAACCAGCGAAGGAATTGCTCATATTGGATGCAGCCGTAAGTGTACAGACACCCACCCACACACACACAGACACACACACACACACATACACAGACACTGTCATAATGCACAAAAGAATGAGGGAAGAGGGATGAAGAGCAAATGAGAGACAGAGCAAGTGAGGCCTCAGTAAGAGTAAACAAATGAATGCAAATGCGCACAAACACATACATACACATGCACACACACACACACACACACACACATATAAGTGCGTGCATCATGCTGAGAGAATAGACACACACCCACCTAACCACTAACACACACACACACACACAAAGAATAACTTGAGAACAGTGGCGACGCCAGGATTTTTCCGATGGGGAGCTAAGGGAAAGGATGAAGAGGCTTGGCAAAATATAAGGAAATATACTAGAAATGTTCATGATCCAGATTTTTGGAGGGGTTCAAAAAAAGGGGTGGGGTTTGGTACATTTTTTCGGGGGCTTGGTAGGCTTCATCCCTTCCAAAACCCCTCCTTGGCGGCGGCGCCACTGCTGATACGATACGATACGAAAATACGATACGATACGAACAGATACAAAGATACGATAAGATACGAATAGATACGATAAGATACTACAAAATACGAAGATACAAGATGGAAGATACAAAATACGATACGATACGAACGGATAGAAAGATACGATAAGATACGACAAAATACGAAGATTCGCTACAAGATTCAAAGATATAAGATAATGTAGATACGCTAATATTCTTCCAGCCACACTAACATCAGCACAAGACAAAGAGCGGCCGGACGAGACGAAAAAAACCATCAGATCAATGATTGGATAAGAACAGATAGGCGGCAATATAAAGACACACAAGCACACACACGAACACACATACCAAGTTGACTGAGGCAAGGTCATCAGCAGATACGAAAATGAATAAGCGATACTGGGAGACAAATGATGATCAGGAAAAAACGATGCAATCTTGCCAGATAATGCTTGTTTGTAGATGCACAAAAACACACACACACATGTATATGTACGAGTTGAAGACTTATGTAAGACTTGGCCAACGAACAGATCATACGAGCCAAATATGGAGAAACACGTGGAATTTGTTCACCAGCCACCGATCGTACTAAAAATTACATCTGACAATAAACAGGGTCGACAGATTGAACTTTCACATCAAACAACAACAACAACAAGCGTGTATTTGATATAGCGCACTAATCAACAAAGGCGCGATAAACATGAGATATAGAGATACAAGATAATAATTACATCAAAACGGTAGCTGAGAAAGAAGGAAACAAGAGCTAGCAAGGAGAAAAATATAACAGGGAAGATAAACACCGACATATTTTGATGTTGAAAAAAAACATCCACAAATATCTACATGAACAGACAAATACAAACACTGGCGCACGTCACATACAAGCACGATTAGCACAAACATAAGATCAGGGGCTGTGAGCGGAATCAAATGCACAACAGGAAAACGAAACACAAAGTTCAGTAGTATTAGTAAGAGTATATACATGGCGAGAATATGGAGATATATACAGAAGTAGAGTCAATGCAATCTGAAAGGAGGTGTAAGCGGCGACGGAAGAGAAAGCAGGTACTTATGCAGCACAGAGGAAAAGAAAGAATATGATTTATGACGAAGGATATGAGGAGGAAGAGAGTTGTATAATCGGGGGGCAGAAAAATAGAAAGACTTCGCGGACCAATTTGATAAGTGGTCGGCGGCAGGACAAACAAGAGGTGCAGGACGGCGGCTGAAAGGACGATCAGAGAAGGTAAGAAGTGAGAGCAAGTACGAGGGAGGAGAAGATGTGTGGAGGAGTTTAAATACGATACAACACAGCTTATATTGTATCCTTGAAAGAGTTGGTAGCCAGCCGAGTTCTCGGATATGAGCGGAGGTGGGTGTCTTAGGAGGAAGGCGAAGAACGAAACGACAAGAAAGATTGATGATAGATTTAAGAGAGCGAATGAACCTCTTAGGAAGATGAAAGGATAAGGAATTACAATAATCGAGACGAGAAAAAATAAAGAGTTCACTAATAGGAGAGCAGACGCAATATCAATATGAGAGCGGATCGGGTAGAATTGGCGCAAGGTGAAACGACAGAGGCGGGTAATTTTTGAAAGATGCTGAGAGAATGTTAGAGAGGGATCGAGAACAACACCCAGATTACCTATATGTGATGAAAGAGGCAGGTTGACAGAACAAGGAGCAATACTGGGAGGGTGAAATAAGAAATATTCAGTTTTTTTCAGGATTCAAAAGGAGATTTCTGAAGGAGACATCTGAGAGATATTCTAAGTGACAAATGACACGAGAAATTGCCTTTTCAGCATAACTTCTCACGTTCTTAACTGAACTAAACCTAACTAAATAGAAGCTTACTAAATAAATATATTACATTGAAATATTTAGACTAACCAAATAAAAATCTTAACTAAACATAAGTTTTCACTTTCTAAACTAATCTTCTAAATAGTACACCTTGTTTATTGCACACTCAACAACAGCAACAAACCGAACAGCAGGATAAAAAAGGTAACAAAAAACAGAATGGCGGACAATGGAGCAAGAAATGGGAAATACAAATAGAATGGCTAAAAAGGCGCAATAAGCCACGCACGGCTGATTAGCGACTGTTCAGCAAACCAGCGCTTGTGTGTGTGTGTGTGTGTGTGTGTGTGTGTGTGTGTGTGTGTGTGTGTGTGTGTCTGCATGTGTGTGCAATCTATTTCTGTACCGACAGGATAACCGCAAAAAGAGTAGACAGAGAACGCGTGAGTATTTGTGTGTGTGTGTGTGTGTGTGTGTGTAAACAGAGCAAAAATGGCGGCACACTGATGTATATACAAACGAAGGACAGATTTCAGTTCAGGAGGCATTCAGGAGGAGGATTTCAGGAGGCATCTGAGTTGACAATTTGAGTGACTTCGCGGAAGGAAGATTTAAGAAGGGACACAGCTTGGACGTTCGATAGGTACGGGAAGATGACCACCATGCTAAGCAAGCCAGGGGTCGACACATTCTTTTGCTAAGGCCCGGATAATTGTAACAACACGATCGCGGGCAAACAACTATTTCGTTCAAATATTACACTTTTGCCTGCACAGCACAGCAATGCACGCGGAACCAAGCAGGTATCCCTTAGGAACTAGGTTCACATCCCTTAGGAAACAAGCAGACATCCCTTAGGAACCAAGGAGGCATCCCTTAGGAACCAGGTTCGCATCCCTAGGAGGTGCAGACATCCCCCGGTTAGGAGCCCCTGTACTCATTAATCACACTATCGGAATACACCCTTCTTCCACACGCACACACAATGCAGAGAAAAGGGAACGTAGGGAAACGTGAGCGAGGTACAAAATGCGGCAAACACACACAAATACACACAGAGACAAGAAAGACAGAAGATGGGGAGACAGAGAGGGAAGCATGACAGCTCGAGCTGAGCGCAAATATGGCCACATCCGCCAAATGAGCTTGGCACACGTTCAAGTAAATACACACGCATACACACACATATATATATACACCCGTGAAGAAGATGAATGCAAGCGGAAGTAAGAAGAAATAGCGAAAAACATAAACGGAAATATTGCCAGCATATCGGAAGTCATAGCTCGATTAATTCAAACATGAGAAGACTCGGTGGAGGTTGGGAACCCACTTTGGCAAGCGACTGGAGCAACACAATGTCCAGCTTTTTGGCGACTGAGGAGTGTTTCCATGACGGAAAAACACTAATCGTACATAATAGGTGAAATTAAATTCAACACATCTAAGACTTCCAAAACACGTAGACTTCCAAACACGTTCCAAACATCTCAGTAGAAAACCATTCTAAATCGAACGAATGACTAGCGTACACCACTCATGTATCAAGTTTATCTTCAATATCTAATGTAAGATACTGCAAGGAACCAGTTCAGCACCAGCCGTAACATGGTCCAGTTCTCGGCGACCTGTTCCTCAACTCTTTACACCAGTGACATTTCCTCACTGGTAGAGAATGGAGGGAACGTCAGGTGAGAAAGGTAGGACAGAAGGACAAATGTGCCTTTTTATCAATACGAATTCGATTATTTTCGTTTCCAGTGACTTCCGGACATTTTGTTAAGTGGAGCTAATAAATGTATTATATTTATCAGCGCTGTCGTGGAAAATGAAGGGTTTGCTCGTTAGGAAGTGAGAAATCAGCGAAAAAAGAGACTACATACCACTGTTGTATATCAACAACATTGAGAAACATACTGGTGAACACCAAAGTACTGGAACCAATTGGCAAAAAAACCAATCTTTTCAACCAATCAACCAAAGAACCAATCTTTCAAACCAATCAAGTACTGGAACCAATCTTTCCCCAAAAAACAATGATAAAACAGCGGCTAATCGACAAGATGAAAAAGGCAAGAGAGAAAAGAGATGAAAAAGGCAAAGAGATAACGGCGAAGATTGACCGATATAACGGAGACACCCAATTTCCCAAAAACCGCAACAACACACTACAATGAGCGCCTCAAGGTCATATCACAGGCAGATATCGCAGTAGGAACACACACACCACTCTGCCACAATCCTATCTGTTCCCATCCTCTTTCTAGCTGAAGAGTGCAATTGACAGTCATTCGCAGCCGCGTGTGCGACTGCCGCGTGCCAAGAACTACCTTTCTGTTATGACAGCACCACTAACGCGTACGACACACATACGCATACACGCGCAAGTGGAACCCTCTCTCAAGCGAGGTCACGTATAAACAGCAAAACAGACATGCTATCTGACATAAACACTTAATCGCTTGGCATAGAAGAGGCGTCGAAAGGCTGCCAAACAACATTTGAGAGATAAAGAGGACTTGAAGAAAATGATGATAAAAAATTATATTATCATTGAATTGATAGAAAATACACGACAGAAAAGATTTGGCATGGAATGACATGACATACACTTATTACAAATTGAACACACTGATTGTGGTTGACAAGAGATGCCGTCAGCAAAAACATGGACTGCGTTAAATTCGTGCAAATCACGAATATACAGGTCGATGTCTCCATATTGGCGCCTCCTTCTCTGTTTGACGGTAGATGAACAATGCTATTTTCAATGCCCTAATTTCTGAGACCACAAGAGCACGCGTAGAAGGAGGGGTCCAGTAAGATTCAAAAGAACAGAAAAATGAGGACCGGAGAACTCTTGAAATCCCCTTGCAAACAATATCCACATAATCATCTAGCGATTATGTAAATTTGCTGAATTGGGACGCACATAACTTCATATTTAAAGCATGGAATACAGCATACATATCTGTCGAACATGAACTACGCAGCTAGTGTTTTTCACTAGTCATATAACACCCGGTTCGCTATCCATGAAATATGAAAATTAACAAATATTACAATAAGGAAACTCATGACGATGACTTGAGATCAGGTGCTAGTGTGCAATCACAGTAAACTGAATGGATAATGCTTCCTCAAAGGTGCTGCCTCAAGCTCTGAAGATATAATCTAGTCGGCATGGAATTACCCGTAGTTCGTCTGAGTGACCTGCACATTTTCTTCAACATATTTCGTCAATTTGCTGCCCCATCCCGACTTTCAAAATCAACGTTCCTCATGAGATGGACGATAACAATTTAAGAATTAATCTCTGACTTTTAGACCACCTGGAGATAACGCCACACCCTCTAACACACACACACACACACACACACATGTGTGGCACGTACTTGCAAGGCGCTGTGACTGCAGAACAGGAAGGCCCCATTGAGAGTTCGTGCGCTGATCGGGCAGTCAGACGACTTTCAGCGCCACCACTAACGTTGCCATTGGTGGCGGAGGATAATGGTGACGTGTGGTGGTGGTGATGACCGTTAAGGAGGTCAACTCCAGCAGCATCGGATGCTGGATCTTGGAGCTGGTGCAGCTGGTGACCCTCCTCCTCACTGAGCGTGGCCGGACGATCGCACTCGTAGATCAGGGTTTCAACCATGGAACCCTTGCTGCTGCCGAACGAGACTCTGCGGCAAACGTCACCACAACGTACACTGTTAATAAATTGCATATGATCCACGCTTAGAAGACTTACCCAAGCCACGCTAACATACACTGACATTCACAACCGACAAGTATAAATACTTCGATAGGCAGACTGCGGAGAAACATTCAAGTGACGAAATTCCTTCATCCATACTTTTTCCGGACAGAAAAAAATAATCGGGCAATTTTCAAAACGTGATAATTAACGATCGGTCATCTACTGATAAGTAAACAAGAAGTCATGGTAACCATTATACCATGAAACCATGAGGGGTAAGGGAAAAATGCGTGTTCTTGGCGGAACATGAGAAACGACAATCGAAATGTTCATGATGAAGATATTTTTTGGGGGGCTCAGGTTGGCTTGGCACATTTTTAGGGGTTTTCAGCTCCTCCAAGCTTCCCTTAGCGCCGCCACAACTTTAGGTCAATCTGAAAGTCTAAAGTTTAGAGCACTGGGAGATGACACCACGCCCTCTAACAGACACACACGCATATTCATGTGTGGCACGTACTTGTAAGGCGCTGTAATCTGCACAAAACATTTATCCGGTAATAAAGTTTAACAGACAATGGTCAAAATGTGATAATTTGCGATATGCAAGTAAACGCCAGGCATCCGATTGTTTGACGGTTTCTCGAAGATTCTATTCCCAAAACATGTGTTGCGTCACGTTCCACTCGTTCCAAACGTTTCCACTTGCTGACTGAATACACCTACTGTATAAAATATACAGTTTTCTAGCAGAAATAATGCATGGCAGAGAATAGCACACCCTACACGTTCGAAAGTTGGACAATCCAAATTCAGTCCAGATGTTCCGTGATCAGTTAGAGCAGTGATTCTCAACATTTTTCAGTGTTCGCACTCTTTCCAAATAAGTCGGTTCTCGCACAGATATATATACAAACAATGTAATAACAATTTTTCCATTCAATATGCACTCGTACATGTTAAATTTGCTGTAAGAAAATAAGTTGTTTTCATGGAAAACATAAAACACAGGCTTTCTTAAAATTTCACGTGATTCCTTGCACCCCTTAGAAACTAGTATTGCACCCCCGGTTAAGAACCATTACCATAAAATAGCGCATAAAAGTTCCGTCAGTCTCTAGGAGACCGATGAGCTGTTCGTAACTGCATTTTCCCAAAGTCGGATCTCTATTATAATGATGCTTTATTTATAACTGGAACCCCCAGTATTGCCTTCGGGGAGGAGGAATAAGACCTCACATAGGCTCTGGATCTGCTAATACGTATATGACCAAGTGGACAACAAATAATTACTCTAATCGACAGAAAATAATGCTGGAATCAATCCTGAAACCGTCGCCGTTTTCGGTGAGGTGAATTCAACGCTCGTCGGTCGATGACAGCAATAACAGAAGTCAGATAACAAGATAGAATTTGGAGTAAACAATAAGAAAATACAGAAAGAGTGGAAAAAATGTAATGCATAGAATGAGAGATAGAACAAAATCGAAATTATGAGATAGGCACAGAAAATGTTCTGTACACGAGAAGAGCGTTGCTAAATTTAGCATAGAGCAGATAAAACATGATCAGAAGATGGAATGGTAGGTAAAACCACTAAATAGATGTAGCGTTGACAACAATCTTCAGTAGTCAAACACACACATACACACACACACATTTACATTGGGATGGCTATTAAGCAATGAGTCAGAATTCGTGCAAAAACTAACACCTGTTGTTGATTGAGTGTGTGTGTGTGTGTGTGTGTGTGTGTGTCTACGTGTGCACAAAGCTAGTACTACCAAATACACTGACACATCACCACTGACACGACACCAATGACACACGACACCACTGACATGACATCACTGACACGACACCATTGACACGACATCACTGACACGACACCACTGACACAACACCACTGACACGACATCACTGACACGACACCACTGACACACCACTAAATATACTAGTCCTTGGTTTATATACGCAGGCTGATGTTTATACGATTATGAACTCGAGTTAAACCTGTCCTTACTGATATTCCCGACCAGACAGAAACGGAAAGCGAAAACAAAAAAATGATTAGATATCGGTTGATACCGTCTACGACCGGAAAACAGAAGAATCGTTTATTGATTTCAAACTCGAACATGAAAATATGCAGGACAATATTAGAATATCAATAAAAAGTACAAGTTCATATAGAACAAATTATTATAGAACTTCTCACTTATGACTGAGAATTAATACATAGAAGAAAGCAGAAGGCTGTAATGTTTCAATAGAAATACATTTTATTTAGTTCTTGATGCAGTAATTCCTTGACAGAGCAGAAAGCGAGAGCGGTTTCGTCTCATTCCAACACGAAACATTGTCGATACACATTTGGTGTGCATGTGTTCCGAGAAACGATTTAGTCTGATTCTCCTAACAGATATATAACGGTGCTAAATCGCACGAATCCATTGTAAAGCACATATATTCTATGGAGCAATTCATCTCGAGTTTTATCACAGATATCCTTTGATAAATATAAATTAAAATTGCTCCCAGCTCAGGAATTTTGCACCTGCATCATAAAATACCGTAACATCTATAATTGAACGACATCTTGAGGGAATAATTGTAAAAAATAAAACGGAACCGTCTAATTGAACGGCACTACGGGGGAATGGTTGAAGAATAGAACGACATGTCGCTGAAATAGATATCTTACGGTAATATGCACACCTGGTATTCAGGTATGCGTATTATATTAGGCATGCCTTGTGGATAATTAAAATTCACCCAGCCCAATTCGTTTCGAAGCTGAAATTTGAAGAAAAATACAGATTAGACAAAAAAGCAGAATAAAACTTAAGAGCGAATTAAAACGAAGCGATGACAAAATATCAAATATATCGCGCCAACTTCATAGAAGTTGAAGAAGCCCTTTACTATGTAGGAAACACTTGAAAACTTACAAGACTGTTGCCGAATCACTACGTCACACACACACGCACACACACACACAGCCAACATACAGAACCCAAAATTTAAAAAATAGTATATTCAGTTTTGGTACGGAGCTTTTCAATAGTTTTCCTGTGCACCTAAAATCTGATCTGGAAGTGTTCATTATTTGTATTTAAAAAAACGAATTAAAAGATTCTTGATTAGTGAGCAGTTCACAACATTTTCATGTATATAGCATGAATACTGTGCGATATATATAATGTTTGTATATATGTGTATATATATGTATGTGTATGTATGTATGTATGTGTGCAGATATATGTGTATGTATGTATGTATATGTATGCACAGAGCCGTTGCGAGGAATTATGCCCCCCACCCCCGAAGGCAACACTTGGGCCCCCATAATAAATAAATCACCAAATAATGAATTTATTTATTAGACATAATCCCATAATACGTGAAGCAACGGGGCCCCTCAACATTCGGGCCCCCCGGCCGGGGGGTACGGCGGGGGGGTTGCTACGGCTCTGTGTATGCATATATATATATATATATATATATATATATATATATATATATATATATATATATATACTTCTCAATATCTAGGGCTATGTCGATATGTATGTATGTGTGTATGCGTGAGTGTATCGTGTGCATATATGTGGTCGTATTAGTGTGTGTTATAAGCGCAACTGCATTCGCTGTATCAAACACACATGATTAATTGTACATGTATTGATGTGTTTGTGTATTTGATTTGACATTATGTACTCCTAAATGAAGTGTTCTCCATCACAAAATAGTGGACAATTATTGAAATGATATGTGCATCAAAGAGCTGCGGCTCGATGCACTTGTGCTAATAATATGTTGATATTGTTCTTGTTTTCTTATGATACATGTTATTGTGGCAAAATATACTCACTTACTTACATACTTACTTACACACACACACAGACACAGGGGAAACGATTAACACAAAATGCACCTGTCACACACACGCACATCTCTGCATTTTTCTGGTTTCAGTGTTAATGTATGTGTGTGTGTGTGTGTGTGTGTGTGTGTCAGAAGAAGACGTAATATTTGTACAGCACGGCTTCTGTGTGTTGTGCTGTGTAGTGTGCAGTTGTGGTGCCACACTGTATGTTGTGTGTATGTTGTCAGAGAGAAAAAACACTAGCTAGGACCCGGCCACAAATCACCAATGTGCAGAAGGCCAATTGCAAACCGACACGAGCCAAACGTACACAACAATCAACACACACACACACACCCGTCTCACAAGTTCTCTCTGGTTCGAAACCCGACGGAGAATATATTTGGGTGAATTATATAATCCCACAGCCCCTGTCCACCCAGCAGTAAATGATGGTACCAGATATCAGTCATGTGTTGTGTCATGCATTCTGGGGAGGTGGCCCTCTCTAATACATCTTCCGTCCTTGTGGCGTCATAGCGTGGAGAGGGTTGGTTCTGTGGTGGCAGCGAGCTGCACGGGACACACCTGTGTGTGTTCATAAGCTTCGGCTTCTTCCCGTGTAGCAGCTGTCACTTGAGCAGCCTTTAACGTTTAATTGATTATACTATCCAATTCCAGAGAAGAACATGTTTGATCTGTTTGTACCGCTGGGGTAAGATTTCTAAGATAGGATATTGCCTGAATAGCATGGTTTTAATTTTGTTCCAAAAACCGATGGAAAAGAATGCATAATAGAAACACAATTTTGGCTTTTCTGGAAGGCACACACACACACACACACACACACACACACACACACACACACACACACACACACACACACACACAAAGACACATACACACAGACAGTGGTCCGGTACACAGACAGACAGACACACAAGCATACACACACAAAAACAGGAAAAAAAACCGACAAAAACGAGCAGTAAAAATGACGAGGGCGAAATGGAATAAAGACGCAATGGAATGCAGAAGCCCAATAGACACACACACACACACACTGAGACACACACACACACTGACACACACACACACACACACACACACACACACACACACACACACACACACAATGACAGTTAACGCAGATATAAGACAGACTTCTGGCACAAGACACACGTACGCACACACACACACACACACACCACAAACATAGAAATATACACACATTGCATTCGTGCACATGCGCGGTTTCCGGCAGCACATACACATGCATACAGATATACACACAGGCATACACACACAGACAGACATACACACTCGAGCATCGTGCCAGAGATGTGTCGGTACATAAACGATGAGAGTCTGGGTAACCTTCGTTGTCAAGCAGGCCTGCGAACGAGATAAAGCCTCTCCGATGGGGATGCCCAAAAGGGGGTTTCCTCCTATGGCCAGTGGCGGCGCTAAGAAGGAGGGGCTTGCAAAGGCTGGAGCCACCCCAAAAATGTGCCAACCCCCTGGGCCCCCCTCATAAATCCTGCTCCGCCAAGCCCCCACATCTTTTTCCTTAGCCCCCCATCGGAAAATTCCTGATGTCGCCACTGCTCTAGGCACATTTTAGATTCCTTTAGGATTCATTACCGCCAAGATCAATTAGTAATACTCACAATTTCTGGAATTTATATAATGTTTTCATACACATTTACAAAATAAAATTCATAGCAATATGAA